>JASHHO010000044.1:0-77383 GCA_039763685.1 Aspergillus micronesiensis | reverse complement strand
TCCAGAACGTTGGACTCCGCATCATTCTTTCCATTTTATACTTTCATGGGCTCCTTTGCATGACGGGCTATATCTATGGTTTCAAGAAGACTGGGGTCTGACAGGCGGTCAATTTGCCCTGACCATGGATGGCAATCTGGGCTAACGATGCATTTGAACTATTTGTTCGTCGACTTTGCCACGGCATACGTCCCGATGCAGTTTGTTCCCTTTTTCATCCTCACGTGGATTATCCTAAACGTTTTCCAGCACGATCATTCCATTTGAGTTGTCACCGGGGTTCTATCGTTGGGGGTACGCTCTTCCCGCCTATGAGCTCTACCAGATCCTGATTCAGATCTGGACACATGGGTGTGAACCTCGACTATACCAGTCTCTCCCATTCTGTGGGCTTGGTGGGTGGTTTGCTTTCCGTTGTTTGTCATTGGAATGCGGAAGCGCTGCATGGCTGCGCCATCGCCGAACATCACGACGAATCTTTCAAAGGGGAAGCAGCTTGAGGGCTTAATAAGACGGAGGTGCATTTCATGAAGAGACAGGCATTTGACTAGGCGTTAATTCTAGAAGATGGAAACCGTCATAGATACATGTGTTCATCGAATTCTAACCTATATAGTTGGTAATTCAAGATGTATGAAGCCAGAAACCACCCTCAACTTCAAGAGACAGTCGCAAGCCTGGATTTAGCTTGATCACTTGGCCAAAAGTCCCAAGCTAGGTCGCTGGTAGCTTATGCCCAACAATAAGGCGGTTGTTCTATTTCTAGATGCTTTATATATATCCGACTACCTGCTTGCGTACCTTGGAGGAACCAATTTAGTGATAGCTGACCAAGATGGCTATGTCAACAGTCTTAATAGCGATAACTAATTGACGTACTTTGACTTGGAGATCTCTACTCATTGTAATGGTACTAGGTCAGCAACAAGCAATCAGATTGGTAGGGAGTGGTGTTGCTGACCTTGATGTTGCTGGTACATATAATTATATCTGCTGCCGAAAATTAACCAATCAGGGGCTATGGCGAAGTTGGGATCCGCGTTCGACTGAAGTTCACTTCAATCTGGCTAATAGCTTATCGAAAGATCCCCGGTTCGATCCCGGGTGGCCCCATTATTTTTTGCTTCCATCTCTTTCCTTTGCCAAGCCTTTTCCATGGACGTCACATCATGACCGTAAGGCCGATACAGACATCAGCTGCATCTTTCCAACATTTTGTACAACGCAGCCACCTTACAGCAAGACATACCAGGTATCATACCCGATAAAGTCTTATATCCACGACAGAGCTATCTCAGAAAGAAGGCCCTTTCAATTGACTACATATCCCCCAACATGGTAATATTCCCCGGGTCTCCTCCGACCCCAATGCCAACTGACAGGACATCATTATCAGGGCGACTCCCTCCGGAAGAGGAAACAGAGGGACACATTTGCCTGTCAGCCATGCCGTCAGCGCAAAGTACGCTGCGATGGAGCTCGTCCAGGTTGTCGCACTTGTGGGAGACGGAATATCTCATGTCGTTATCTTGAGCAAGCACAGCGTCCCCTTCCGGACAGAACGTACTACGTCTCCTCCCCCCCCCCCCCCCCCCCCCCCCCGCTCAATAACATGTGGGAATGCTAATTGTTGGGCAATAAGATCCAACCTTGATGTGCCAGAACATCGGTCACCTTCATTCACCGCCACTGGAGATGGTTCTCCCTATCCAGGCAGCACTGTGAATGCGATGGGGGTGCTGACCTCGCAGCCCCAATCCACTGGGTCTGGAGAAGGTCAATTCTTCGGCAACTCCTCAATTGCTTCCCTCTTGCAAGGAATACAAAGTTCATCGGAGGCGACTGCGTACGATTCAAATTTGGCCATGCCTCGGAATCTTGAGAATCAATGGTATAACTTGGAACAGACACTCCTTAAGCCTGTCGTTCAGTTCGAGTTTGAGAACATTTCATTGCCCCCGCGTGCTTTAGCAGATCATTTGCTCGATTGTTATTGGACTGGGGTGCACACACTATATCCCTTTATTCATAAGTCAAGCTTCTTGCGCGGCTATTCGCGACTTTGGTCTCGAGAGCAGGATACGACATCCTCCCACCATGAGGAGCCTGCAGTGGGACTCGGAGATATTAAGTCCTCTCCCATCATCTTTTACTGTGCATTGAACTCGATGTTGCCCTGGGCTGCCAATACTCCACCCTGGCTGGTCAGGAGAGAGAGACGAAATCCGAAGTCTTCCTGCAGCGTGCCAACAATCTACTCCGACATATCGATCTTCTTGGTCGTGGAGATCTCTCCCTAGTTCAGGCACTCCTATTGAATGCACACATTATCTCCAGAGCACACATTATGCTGATCGATGCTGGAATATTATTGGTGTTGCTTGCCGGATGGCAGAGGGAATCGGGCTTCACTCAACGGACCATGATAGTCAGTGGTCATATGAAGAGCTCCAGATGAGACGATACATATGGCATTCATGCGTAATGCTGGATGTGTAAGTTCATTCATACCTTGGACTATCTGAAATGCTCATCAAAGTCGCAGGTCCACAAGCATGGCCCTTGGCCGACCTTCCATGATCTCACATCAAGCACATCAAGCAGTTCCTCTACCAGAGTTTGCTGAGGAGATTCGTGTCGCCAACTCAGCTCCGAGGACCTGTATGTTTTTCAACTATAATATGGAGCTTTTCTACATTCTTGGTGACATTCTTGATCGAATATACGGGTCTCCTCGGGCAATAAGACGGTACCCGCTCACCGCGACAACATCGGCTTTCATACTTTTGAAGACGTTGAAGCCATTGACTATTCTTTGTCTTCCTTCCGCTCCAATCTACCTCCCCACCTTAGATGGGAGAGATCTCATGGGCATAGTAATGGGCTGCCCACACAACGTCGTGAGAGCAACATATTACATGCCAGGTTAGTTATTCGTACAACGTTTTCGAACTTCCAGACTAAGACTTACTCTAGATACCTTCATCTGAAGATTTTGCTGTACCGACCGATGCTGACACGACTTTATCGACTTGAGCAGCCAGTGAACCCTTCTGATAACGGACCGCGAAACTCAGCCACCCAAAGTCAGCTAAACAGGACCATCAAGTACTCTTTCAAATGTGTCGACGCAGCTCTCGAGCTAATCCACTTATTGGGAGAAACTCCCGAGTCAGAGCGTCCTGTATGGTGGTACTCAGTTCTCTGTAAGCATCATTGAGCCACCACTTACATCAATACAAGTACTTTCCTATCAGATATGTTCACATCAGGTGTTGTCCTGATATTGACCCAATTATGCCCCAGTATGATGGATATGGTCCTATAAACACTCCCAACGAAGCTTGGGCGAGCTGTCTCAACTTCCTCGAGCAGAAGGTGTCAAGCAGCAGCAGTGCGAAGAAATGCGCCCAAGATCTCCGCAAAGCGTATAACCTGGTTTACGCAAAAGAGCAACGGGTGCCATGGTTGTCGGAGGAGAGACCAGCCAGCAGACATCAGACCATCAAGATCTCCCGCAGAGGGAAGATGTGGACTGGGTACGGCGTGCCAAATATCACGGATCCCCAGCAATGGGATGATAGTTTCCTGGCCGATCTTCTCTGGGATGACTTTATCACCACAATACCTCTTTATTTCTGATATTATTCTCATTTACTTGGACATTTTGTACGTATGATTATATAAGAAGTGATCCTTGATGTTTTGACGCTGAGCTGGAACTTCATCCCTGTTCCTCCTGCCTTGGCATATGTGACTTTAAAACAAATCCGAAAAAAACCAGGGAATGTAGGCTCGCCCCTGTTACTACATACAACAAGCCCCGTGGATTTTATAAGATATTGAAAAGGCTAGAAGAGTCATTCTACCCCACGCCTGCCCGCTTCTCTGTTCTTTTCGAACTCAGCATGCAGCCCAGCGGTGTTTGTTTACCAGGCGCCCAGTACACCCTGTTACCATTTTCAGTTTACCATCGGCTTCTCATCAAAACTTCTCAAGCGGCTCACAGGTCCTGAAGAATTGGATCTTTGACCTTGATCCGTACACATATACTAGTGGCCGATGGCTTCGCCAGGATGACCTAGAACGATCTTCACGTTCCATTGGATTTAATTTCGAAGCCCTTTGCCAGAAAGTGATTGATCTATGTACCGATGAAAAGACCATTACAGATTTCCGAAAGATAGAAGGGGGCTTTAATCGGGATTTCATCTTTACACTCGACGATGCAAGACGCGTTGTGGCACGACTGCCCTTCCCGGTGGCTGGGCCTGCGGGCTTAACTACTAGGTCAGAAGTGGCTACAATTCGCTATCATAAGTTGGATCTTCCAATCTGTAAGTAAGATTCTAACTCGCTGCTTAGTGCAAGCTAAAACTAGTGTCCCAATCCCTAAGCTTATCGATTGGCAATCCGATGCTAGGGGAGATGACAATGCCGTTGGCGCTGAATACATCATTATGGAGCATGCAGCTGGCGTACCATTACAGCGAAAATGGCCACAAATGAAAGGATATCAACGTGTCAGCTATATCGATGCAATATATCGACAGATCAAGGAAGTAGTCGATCTACCATTCTCGCGATATGGTAGCTTATACCTTCATGATGCCCAAAGTTCCAACAACAGACCATTGGACGGCGATTTCTATATTGGACCACACTGTGGAACTAGATATTGGGATTGCAATGTGAATGAGCGCCGGTATTATCATGACACACCGCCCAATCGTGGTCCTTGTGAGTCAAGCTAAAATCTATCTCCCATACGCTGGCGCTAAACTACCTCAGGGGCCAATTTGGCAGAATACTGTGATGGTCTAGTTGATGCAGGATCTCAAGACTTCCTCCTTTCACCTTTGATAATGAAGGGCTGCCAGTCTACCACGGCAGCATCCCATCACATTGAGCTCTTTTGGCACAAACTCGAAATCTACTCAAAGTGATGGTCGGGGATGCCCGAGTTCAAGGTTCTTCAACCCCGGTGTTGTTCCACCCCGATTTGAACGTGCGAAACATTTGTATCGGACCAACTGTGATTACGGGATCATCGACTGGCAAGCAGCCAGCATTGAACCGGCGTTCTGGTATTCTGATGAGGTGCCGGACTTTGCTACGCCAGTTGAAGCAGAAGACAATATTAGCGCCAAAACGTTCAACATCGCATCTCAATTCTATATCCCAGCGATCTCTAATCCTAGATCGATGGACGAGAATCTCTTCCGGCCATTTCGCTACAGTCATAGGACGTGGAACGACGGTACAGTAGCTCTTCGCCATGAATTAATTGAGACAAGTCGGCATTGGGAGAGTCTTGGGTTTGCGGGCAAGTGCCCGTTCCAGTTGCCCCCCGCAAATGAGCTGGCCGATCACCAGGCCAAGTATCGTCTGTTTGAGGCGGCCCAGAGTCTCAGATATGATCTGGCAAGCTTACTCAATTCCGCATCTGATGGATGGGTGCCAGCAGATGATTGGGAGGCTACGAAGCTAGCACACAAGGGGTTGTACGATGGAATGTTGCAGGCTGTCCTAGAGAATGAGGATGTCGATGAAGATGAGCCTGTGAGAGATGAAGCCACCCTCCGATCGATCATCTACCCTGAATGTCTAGGCTACTCTTTTTGCATGCACTTTCAGCTACATTCAGTCGATCATCCTGAGATGTACTTACTAGACCATCGAATTGCCAAGTCGTATGCATACTTGGTTCCTCGTCCTTGAGTCGGGTGTATTGCTTGATTTCTATTTAGAATTGGTGACTGTCAGTTGTGAGTCGGTATCAAGGATGTGGCAAGACAAGATGCTAGGGACTATGCAGTGTTCTCAATGGGGTGAGTGACTGCCATCGCATCTGCCGAAGGACGGAAGCGGAATTAGGGCTGGAAAGGATCGCCGATACAAACACCGAAACGCCCGATACATACGGGGACTCCCCGCAATGTTTAATTCCACCTCGCCAACTATATATACTTCGTCTCCCTCCTCCTTGCTTTGATAATTTACATTGCCTTGTTCTCGCAAACCTCTCGAGGACTATCTTCACCATGTCAGTCTCCCCCAAGTCAATTGTCTCCCTACACACCAAACTGACCTTTCCCTCAGGTACACCGCATCATTTGCCTTCTTCGAGGCCATTTGGGAGGTTTGTTCACCGCCAGAACCGTGTCCCCCAGTATTGGACACCGAGGACTATTCAGAAACCATGCTGACTCTCCCAGGCGGGAATCACCCATGTCTTCGTCAATCTGGGGTCCGACCACCCCAGCATCATGGAGGCCATCGTCAAGGGTCAGAACGAACGATCCGGCCAATTCCCCCGGATCATCACCTGTCCCAGTGAAATGGTCGCGCTGTCCATGGCCGACGGTTTTGCGCGTCTTACGAATCGCCCCCAGTGTGTGATTGTACACGTCGATGTAGGCACGCAAGCCCTAGGTCCCGCCATTCACAACGCTTCCTGCGGCCGCGCTCCTGTGCTGATCTTCGCTGGCCTATCACCCTTCACCATTGAAGGTGAAATGCGCGGGTCTCGCACGGAGTTTATCCACTGGATCCAAGACGTACCCGATCAGAAGCAGATCGTGAGCCAGTATTGCCGCTATACCGGTGAGATCAAGACCGGGCACAACGTCAAGCAGATGGTCAATCGCGCGCTGCAGTTCGCCACCAGCGACCCGAAGGGGCCAGTCTATCTCGTCGGCGCTCGTGAAGTCATGGAGCAGGAGATCCAGCCGTACGCACTCAATCCCAAGTTCTGGTCGCCGACACAGCCTACCGCGCTGCCGGAGCGTGCCCTCCCCGAAATCGCCGATATTCTCCTCCGCGCGAAGAATCCCCTCTGCATCACCGGCTACAGCGGCCGCAACCATGCCGCAGTTGACGCTCTCGTCTCCCTAGTCAACACAGTCAAGGGCATGCGCGTCCTCGACACTGGCGGTTGCGACATGTGCTTCCCCGCTACCCACCGCGCCTGGCTGGGCTGTCGCTACGGCGTGCATGATGCCATCCCCGCCGCGGACGCCATCCTCGTCCTCGACTCACGACCCTGGATTCCTACCCGGTGTCGTCCATCCCCTTCCGCTCGTATCATTCACATCGACACCGACCCATTGAAGCAGCAAATGCCGGTCTTCTACCTCGACGCTGAGATGCGCTTCAAAGCCGACGCCGAGACCGCCTGTCGCCAACTCGTCGAATACATCACCAACAACCCCACTGCCCGCTCCCTCCTAGACTCCGACTCCTCGCGAGAAGTCCGCTGGTCCGCCCCGCCCTCTCTCACGAGAAACTACTCTCCTCGATCGCCGCCTCTGCCGTCCCAAACCCAGATAACTCCTTCGGAACCTCCTACCTCTGCACCCTCCTCCGCCGTCTCGCCCCGCAAGACGCCATCTTCGCGACTGAAGTAGTGACGAACACTCCTCTCGTGGCAGACGCCATCCAGCCCTCCCTCCCAGGCTCATGGATCAACTGCGGCGGTGGCGGTCTGGGCTGGAGTACCGGCGGTGCGCTGGGAATCAAGCTCGCCTCCGACGAGCTCTCCGGCGGACGCGGAAAGGGCAAGATGGTGATCCAGATTGTAGGAGACGGCACGTTCATGTTCAGCATGCCAAGTAGCGCGTATTGGATATCACAGCGATACAATATCCCCATTCTGACGATTGTGTTGAATAATCGCGGTATGTCCCCCCCCCCCCCCCCCTTCTCCGGCGGACTTGTACCCCATACCTACCCTACCCCTATTTCCTTTTCCTTCCCCGTCGCTATATCCTTTATCGTTTGAAAAGCTGTATGTTAACAAAGCTGTGGAATAGGCTGGAACGCCCCCCGCCTCAATGCAACTCGTCCACCCAGACGGCCTAGGCTCCCGTGCTACCAACGACGAGCTGAATATCTCCTTCTCCCCGCCGCCGGATTACTCGGGTATTGCGCGGCCGCGTCGAATGGGAAGATCTTTGCGGCGAAGGTGGAGGAGGCGACGGAATTGGAGGGGGTGTTGAAGGAGGCTGTGGAGTCGGTGCTTGGGGGGACGAGTGCGGTTGTTGATGCGGTGATTAAGAATCCGGAGGTTGTGAAGGGGAAGTTGTGATTTTCTTCTATCCTCTTCTCTCTGTGTGTGGCTTCTATAGATGGGTGGAAATTTGGGCATCAGTTGGGATTCGGTTTGGTATACATTGGAATGAGTTATGATTAAACCCTGCTAGGTATATATCTATAGATATCTCAAGCTCAATTACAACGCAAGCCACCTGACTACCAAAGATCAAATTATACATCAAAACCACCATTCCCATACCATCATTACGCATGCATAAGTCAATTCCAGCACACCTAAGGCGACCGATACCCGCTCTCCGGCAACAACAACGGCTCCGCACTCGCCACCGCACTCTCCATCTCCGTAGCGAACGGCATCTCCGGCGACCTACCCTTCCCCCGTCCCCCCCAAAGCGGACTATACGAGTTTGGCACCCGTCCAAGCAGCGCCTCAGGCGACGCAGCCGGACTAAACGTCAAATGCCGGCGATGCGCATGCGTCGCAAGCCAATCCTCCTGTTTCTGGTTCTCGTCGCGACGGAACAGCGTCGAGCCGTGGCGGATGAGACGGAGCATCCATACCACCAGGAGGAACTGCGCGCCGAGACACCCCGACACCAGACCCGGGTAGAACGTTTGGGCGTTGTAGCCGCGCTCGTCGCTGTCATCGAGGATAACGTGTGCGTTGGAGCGCAGGCTAAACCACTTCCCCAGCAGAAGCACGAGTTGAAGAGACCGCAGCTGGAGAGGATGATGAGGAGGATGACCGGGATGCCGATTAGGCCGTCTTTCGTCACTGTGAGGAGGTAGTGGTAGCGGCCTGTTGCTAGGCCCGTGGCCCAGGTGATCCAGGTGAAGAAGGCGCTGCCTGTCCAGAGAGGAAGATGACGACTAGCATGAGACTGCGGCAGCCCAGACCGGCTGTGGGCGTGAGCGCGATTTCTGTGACGGCGATGCCGGTTGCGATGAGTACCGGGAGAGTTGCGGCAAGGAGGAGCAGCCAGAGACTGTTGTCGCGGGCGCTGCCGTGGAAGCCGAGTCGCTTGCGCGGTTGGTAGGTGTAGATTGCGCCGCTCCATTGCTGCGCGGAGTAGAAGTCTGTCTTTATCGAGCGGTGTCGGCCGAGGACGGATGTCTTGTCGGCGGAGAAGCGACGGAGGTCTTCGACTGAGTGGCCCGTGACGGTCTTGACGTAGCGTTCCATGATGCGCAGACAAGTACGCCGGGATGTGTATCCGCCTAGCGCGTTGCTGACGAGGACGAGCGGGATGAGCCAGGAGATGAGCAGGCTGTGCCGATGCGGCCGCCCGGCGGGCTGGAGCTTTTCCCACCGACGGCGTCGACGAACGCTGCGACGACGTTGTAGAGGTAGGAGATGACGGCGAGGGCGGCGCGACGGAGCTCGACAGAGCGGCTGTCGGAGAGCTCGTTGGCGACCTCCTTCGTCAGGTGAAAGAAGTGCTCGTCGGACATATCAGGTCGCTTCTCGCGGTAGATGCGCTCAAACTGGCGACGGAATCCGTCGGTACCGGTCCCCATGAGCTCCTCTATAGCGGCATAGACGGTGCCGACGTCGAGGACGCGCCGTTCGTGGTGTTCGGGCTCTTCGTGCGGGAATGCGTGGATGTCTCGTCGGGCCATGGAGTAACAGCGGCTCCAGAGTTCGGCTTTGGTCAGGAGTGACCACATGCTGTCTATGGGGTCGCCGAGGATACGCAGGATGATAAAGTATTTCTCGGGCCCGAGGCGGGCCATATGTGCGTTACCGATGAGCAAGGATGGGGACGAGCCAGGTGCTGAGACGGGGGCCGACATCTTCGTAGAAACTGGAGCCGGCACCACAGGCAGCGACGCAGCCGGGGACGGTGAGGATCAGGTTGGAGGTGTCTGACATGGGGATGCCATGTTGGCGGTAGAATATCCAGTCATTGGGTGGAGAGAGCCGTTCTGAAGGCGGTTTGTGACGATCTGGTTGCAGTCGCTTTTCTGGAAGGCGAGTACGGGGCTGGTGAAAAACCAGGGTTAGTATAGCTGTGAGTAGTGCCATGATGGAAATGCATCAAATGCTTGTGGAATATGGTACAACTGATGCATTGGACATTGGACAATGACTGATATAAGAATGAGAACGCCATCAGAAGCCTCCGTGTCAGCCTTGATGGCTGTGATCGGGACATTGGGGCACATCTAGCTCCAGGAAGCGTCCCCGAATCAGCAGAGTGTATGAGGCAAACGTCGCATGGTCGAATCGCTTGAGCCTCTGCACTAGAATACGAGAACATTGTCATCTGCGCGGCGGTTATGCAGTGAGTGATATATTAACAGCCGGGCGAGCAGTCTGGCTGGGATGGAAGACTGCTGCCAGTGGGAAGAAGCACAGACGCACGTGGGGAAGGGACTGGAGTCAGTTCCTGCAGGTCTATAATTATCATGCCTTTGGTCGCTTCCCGGAGATTTGCCCGTTGAACATTATGTGATGGCGTACCTCGTGGCCTTGCTATGTCAAGATGGCCACGCCATGAGACATTTGACTAACTCGATAGTCTAAGACTTCCTCTAGTCCAAAACCCTTACCTATGCACGCTGAAAGGAGTCAAGAACAGGTCAATTCCAGACAGAGGGATAGTACTGTCTCAGCTCCAACGATAGCATGCATCGATAAGGCTCATTTCTCGCTTCACTTTCAGAGACCCACCACTGAAGAAAGCTTTGTCGTGTTGGCTATAAAATAGAACTGTCCGACTCATTCTTAGTTCGAAGACACCCGGGTCAATGACTCAAGGCAGATTTGATGAAAATGCCTCATACCATGCGTGGGTGATCAGGGTCCATGAAGCTATTCTGAACCATGTCCGAGGCTGCCTGTTCTTTCTGCGGTCTCAGGCTGCGACTTAATTCTTCCGCCGAGTAGAGACACTCCCTGCAGTGAGCATTAATTCGTCATTTGGATTCTTTGATGTGGTGTGCTCTTGTCGCTGCAACTGCTCGGGCGTTATTCCACCCTCCGGTCTGGGGTTGAATCCCAGACCATCGCCTCTGCCATAGCCGATTACTTTTTCGGTTTCCTGTATAAGACTCTGATAGAGATGCAAATTCACAATTGTATTTATCATTTGATGATTGTTCATCGCTGGATAAAAGGCTCCAGCTTCAGGCTGCTCTTGGCTTGCCTTGTGTCAGTCGTCTCTACAATCTAATATATTATCGTCTTATGAAGAGAAAAGAAGGCAGTCCAGGTAAATACCCAAATGCATCGAGAGTGTGAGCAAAGTCTCTCACGAATGTCTGCTGTGATTGACGATCAGTGAAGACATTCATGTCAACGACTGTGGTGGGAAATGAGGTCCAATAAGCCCCCCACGTTGACCGACGCGGTCCCCTGATAGGAACTTCAGTTTAAAGTCCAGTCTAAGCTAATTTAGAGCCATTAGCAGACAGTCTTAAGGGCAGAAACAGGGTCTGATAGCAACCAACTCACCTCAGCCGCCACTAACGCACAACAGGTAACCACCTGTCGGATCAACTCGTATCCACGTCCAATGACCGCTCACGATCAACGCCCGTCTCGTATTAGCATCGACCAGTGCTGGCCCAAATGGGAGAAACATCGACAAGAACACTATTTGTATGGTGATGGGCATGTCTTTCAGGCACGCGACCTCATGCAGGGTCTTTCAGCCTCATCGAGGTGCTGCTGCTTATATACCCAGCGGTTTCTGGGGAGATCCTCCTAGGGATTACTGTCAGGAGGGTTGTCCCATATCAGAATTCGTGCTGCGGACGCCATGGCGACGACCACCTCCATCCCAGGGGGCCCTCCCCGGCAACGACAACGCTGAAGTTATACAAACGTCTCGCCAACGGGCGAAAGGCCCTCTTTGCACCGTCTGACACTGCTCCCGCACACTACTTCGTCATCAATCCCATTCCCCATAGGCATCATTCGAAGTGGACACCGGTCTTTTACCGTGGCGACAACCCAAAGTACACCGAGGCGAAAGTCATCGGACGAGCCTTCCGGAACAGCCTTTGGAAGAAGCTGGAGTTTCAGCTCGGCGAGGGTGTTGGCGAAGCCCTCGAAAACGAACGCAGGCGCGCCCAGGCTAAGAAGTTAAAGCTCAAGAACAGATTCCGCAAGGTGTTTGGAGCATCGGAGAAGACCTCCGAGGAGGATCTTGACGAGAAGGAGATCGTTGGGAAGATCCTCATAATCAACGTGGCTCGGTCCAATTTGTTCGGCCGACGGGTGGAATGGAGCTAGACGGTGTGCAGTACCAGTGGACAGGGACACGGATGTTTGCAACCAGCTTCATGAAGGGGGTGAAGGGTGGTCGCACAGTCTTAAACTCGTACGCAAGTCGGACCACGCGCTTATGGCTACCTTTGAGAAGAGCCGGTGGTCGTCTTTCTCCAGCTCAATTCGATCTGACGGGCCCCCCAACAAGTCGAAGCAGTTAGTTGGAAGTCTCCGGTCCATGAACCGGTGGGAAATGGCGCGGTGCCTGAGATCCGAGTGGAGGCTCCCACTCCAACTGTTCATGAGATCCAGGCGATGGATAGTGGCTTCGTGAACGACATCCCTGCGGGCTCTGGTGATCTCCTCGATGCCATTGCGCTGACTTGCTGGATTGTTGCAGAGGCCGAGCACCGGCTGCGGCTGAAGGTGCTGGACATGATTCAGGATGCTGGAGAGCATGCCGTGAAGGAGGAGGATAGTTCATTCTTTGACCGGTTTCATCTGTCATTCGTTGTGATACCAAACTGTTATTCTGTTCTTAGTATAATGATCAATTTAAGCCGCTGTCCTTGAGATCGATTGTCCGAAGTAGATGCGTTGGCGGTGTAGCTGGTGATACTTCCCCACGTGTGTTTGACCGTGTTTGCATCCGCCATAATTCCGCCCGACAAACAACCACCTCACTGTCATACAAGATCCCCTGACGATCCACTACCATCTCCAAACATGACGCTGGAAAACGACTCCGTCGCCGGAGCTACCATTGAGCTCCTTGAAGCGCGTCTCCGCCGCCTCACCTACCTCCTCACCGGCGACGCCTCCTGGACGGGGGTTCCCACCGCGCCCGCAAAGCCCGCCTCCCTAGACGACAGCGTCTCGCGACGACTGCTCCGGCTGGAGCGAGACCTCGAGAAACTCAGCAAGGCCATTCCAGCCGTGCGGGACGTCATCCAGCTTCGTATGGTTTCCCAGAGTTCTTTTACCCTATTCCAGCCTGTCCAGCCAGCTGATACCCCTTAGATGACCGCTTCCCGACCTCTTCCGCCCAACACCCCCCCAGACCCTCCCCGAGAACCTGACGACGCAGAACCTCGCCTCAATGGTCCTCTCCTACGCGTCCGCCTTCCCCGAGACCGCCTCCCGTCTTACGTCGCTCAATGACTTGCCCATCCCGGACGCCGAGGCGTCAGCCGCCCTCATCGCAGAGCAGCCGCGTATGGACCGGCTGGCGCAGACGCAGGACGACCAGGCGCGCGAGATTGCGGCGCTACGGTGCGCACGGCGCGCGTGCTGCAGCGATGGTATGAGGTGTCGCTGGTGAGTGCGGGGGAGTGTTGGGCGGAATGGGAGGGCCGGCTGGAGGATGTGGAGCGGGAGGTGAAGCGCGAGAGGTGGTTCGGGAGCGCCGGCGAAGGAGGTGTAGACTTGGTTCTCTTTCTACGGTCTGGTTGTTATGCATTATGATACCATTTGTTTTCGTTCTCAGGTGGTTCCGGTTGGATTTGGTCGGTTGTTGGGAGGGATGGGTTGACACGTGCTATGTCTCAGTGAGGTACCGGTACATACTTACCCACCTAGGTACATACATTTTTCGTACATGAGAGCATGTATGTGCGATCATCTGCCGTAGGAGGTCTGCATATGAAGCAGGATTCTGACCGCGACGGCGTACAAGCCAGATGAGCGAGGTTGCAGCTCCAATTGGAAGCTTCCCCTCCCTTGCAGAGTCCGCGACTGAGGCGACTGGTGTGACGGTGGCTCGAAGGATGGCATGGACTGCATCTGCTCCAACGGAGGATTGGATGCCGATTGGCTTCGGAGTTTGCGCGGCGGTCGTTTAGGTTGTACGGAGGATGGGCTAGCCTTTCTTCATGTGGCTGTCCGTGGAATCTGTACTCTTGCTCTGATCCTCGGTAGGATCCTCGTGTCTTGGTCTGCAGACATGTTCGTCCTGCTTTACTCCGGAGTAGTGTCTGATTCCCATCAGACCGGATAGGCTTCTTCCGTACGCTGTACATAACGTTGAAGTGTTTTCTTCTGGCCTCATGCGTGAACTCGTTTCTAAGATTGTTCGTTTCAGCTGGTTGTTGGCCGCTTTGTCCGCATAAGCAGGGACTAGTGCAGCGAGGATCCATGCATGGAATTTCCACCGACGAGGAATACATACCGTATGTAATCATCTGGATAATGCACTGTGCAGGCGATGCAGCCGATGAGTCTGGACAATGCCGATCGTGATCCACTTTCAGCCCCAGGCTAATCACGGGCGTGGACGTTGCGTGTCGTTCCGAGGGGCGAGAACCAGAGATCTCGGTTGGCATCTGGGGCCAGGTAATTTCCGAGAATCCGACTGCCTAGTCAGGTTGGATGGGAGATTACTCTGGAGTAGAAGCAGATTTGCTGTGGGCGAAATATTCCAGCTTCCTTTTTAAACACGTTGTTGCAAGGCGGTAAGTAGATATATCTCCATGTTCAGGGAAACATGCGAGACAGAGAATACTTCTGATCATGTGACTTGGTGATGGGGTGATCACCAGAGAAAGACTCGCCTCAATGGGGCATACTAGGGACCAGTCCCCAGTTCGCACTGTCCACCTGAAGCTATCCGCTGCCTGACAGGTGTGTGGTTAGGGCTGTGGCAAACCAGGTTGCCAGTGTGGGGGAGGAGGATAATTAAGTACCGGTACCTCGATGGCAGTACCTTAGATTAATAGATCCACGGGAATCCGGGCGGTGTCAACATTCCAGGGCATCGCTACTGAAGTATGATTTCTAGAAAGCCCCCATGGAACGCCTCGTCACTGGTATTGTACTGCGTTTGTAAATCTCAGGATTGTCAACCAGACCAGTAAGCACTGTAGTAGAGGCCTCCAGGAACAAATCATGTAAAAAATCCTAATAATATCAGGTTACATCCACCGGGTGACACCCTGAAACGGCCAAGCACGAATGAACGCGGCGGGTGCCTGAGATTGCAGGTTCTCGCCCACGGAACGGCCCCCTCTTTGCACGCCCACTCCTTTTCTTCTCTCTCACTCTCTCTCTCTCTCTCCTCCTCCCACTTCACTTCCCTTCGCGACCTTCCTTCTTCCTTCCCATCCGTTCGATCGGCTCTCGCATCCATCGACTATTCACTCGTTTACCCTTCTTTTCGCCTCGCCCTCTTTCCTTCGCCCAAGTTTCCCTCCCTCTCCCTCCCTCGACACCACGCACTACATACACCACGTTCACCCACACTAACGTTTCATCCTCCTCTTTCTCCTCCCAGCCAGGCGCTGTGGTCTTTTCTCTCCCGAACGCTGCAAGGGACCCTTTGTTTCTCTCCATCCATCGCCGTTGTCTCAGAATAGATTGCGTCGTGCCTGAGCCTATTCCCCTGCGCCAACCTCGTCCTCCCCGCCCGTTTGACTTTCTCCAGGTAAGCCGCCCTGCTTCCCTCGCCCTGCCAATGATGCCATGCCTCCGGTCGGACTGGCCATCCCTCCCGTTCGCGGTCCTCGTTCTTCGACGCTCTTGATCCACCATGTGTTCTGTTCCGGTCGTTCGGTTCCCACTAACCCTGTGCATAGCGTGCTGGCCGTGTTGTTGTTGGTTCCAATCGCGCTCTACATCCTCACCGTCTCTTGTCTCGACTTGATCGAATCTCCTTCGGCCGCCGGACCCTCTCGTCACCCGACCGGATCGCAACTCCGCTCCTTTGCTTCTTTGCTTCTTCGCTCCACCTTCATGGTGACTTCCTCGACTCAGTCGTCCTCTCTCCACAAACCATCCCCATTGTCGAACCCCTCCAGAATGGCGAGGTTCCGATCCAGCAACATCCTCGGCGACCCCTTCGCCTTGGCCACCATCTCCATCTCCATCGTACGTCCCGTCGACCATCCCCCGTCGCATCCTCGAGCTAACCGGAATCTAGCTGGCCTGGCTGATCGCGTTCATCGCGTCCATTGTCGCTGATGTGAAAACCAAATATCCCACCTACTCCTGGTGGGCTGTCGCTTATATGTTCTGTACCATTATCGTCTGACCGTCGTGTTTGGCTCCGACACTGGAGCTGTGTATGGCGTGGCGGTATGATTACTCGCCTGCTCGCAACAGACAGCCCATGCTAAATGGAAATAGATTGTCGGCTACCTTGCCGCCGGCCTCGTCTTCACCACCCTGTCCGTGAACTCTTTGGTTTACGTCGATGACTCCGCGTCGCAAGCCGCTGGAGCTGGTTTCATTCTGTTGTCGATGGTGATTGTACGCTCAGCTCAACCCTATTCGGTCATTCCCTGCTAACCCTCTCAGATCGTCTGGATCTTCTACTTCGGTTCCACCCCCCAGGCGTCTCACCGCGGCTTCATCGACTCCTTCGCTCTGCACAAGAGAGCCCGCCCCCGTACGGCAATGGAAAGCACATGTCTGCCGGCTTCGGCAACCGCCCCGAGACTACCTCCAGCCAACCCCCTCAGATGTACACCTCGGCTCAGCTCAACGGTTTCGAGACCTCTTCGCCCGTGTCCGGCTTCCCTGGCGGCGCCCCGGGCTCCGAGAACCGTAGCTCCTCCGCTCCCCGCTTTGGCAACTCGACCAGCAACCTGCCCGCGAACGGCAGCGGCGATGTGGCCGGCGAAGTGCCGCAGCCGACCGAGTACCCCTATCGCGCCAAGGCTATCTACTCTACGACGCCAACCCCGAGGACGCCAACGAGATCAGCTTCGCCAAGCACGAGATCCTGGAGGTGTCCGATGTCAGTGGACGATGGTGGCAGGCCCGGAAATCGACGGGCGACACGGGTATCGCGCCCTCCAACTACCTCATTCTGCTGTAGTTGGCGCGTGTGCCGTTCCGTTGATGTTTTCTTTCTTTCCGGTCTGTCATGCTCGCTGGTTCGGCGAGCCCAAAACTTTGATACCCTTCGAGTAGTATCACTCGGCGCGATTCTGGTCTGCACAGTCATGTTACGTCTTGATGGTCTTTTTCTTTCTTTGTTCATTTTGCGCTTGGTTGGTCACTGCGGTTGCCTTGCATCTTTTGGATCGCATGTTCACTATGGTTTGAACTCTGTTATATTTAGGATGATTGGTTCCTATAAATGTAGTTTTTACCCTCTTTATTGGTTCTTCGTCAGCTGTCAAGATGGTATGGAAGTAGTAATAGTGCTTGGCTTAAAATCCATGGCTGGCTTGTCTACAGCAGAACGCTTGCGTTTGGGTATGGGCAACCCTGAATGTCGATAAGGCATAATAGACGTGATCTTAGAAGATGTGAGGTGGAGGCCCCATATGACGGGTCGAACAAATTAGGAGAGTACTGGGCTACACGCTGGGCACGAGACTGTACTTCCCAATCAAAGCCGCATTGGAAGACACTAATCAGTAAGGTATGTGAGTAGGTTCCGCCTAGGTCTGAACACTATCAGAGGCTCATCCTGTCGGTAGTCCTGGAGAATAAGGTATCTGGCGGACAGTAAATACTACTCCGTACTGTCATGGCGAAGAAGTAGAAAAACAGCCTCGTGGCCAAAGTGTAGCTTGGCACTCTCCGAATTTGTTGGGCATCGTGCCTGATTGTTGAAAGTTATTAACTACTGTGTAAGCATAAGGCTGTTTTACTCTTTGTCTTTGTGATCCACTATGCTGGTTTCTATTTTGAAATAGCGACATGGATGGCTTTGAGACTATGCCGACTACGACTGTGAACAGGTGGTGTGATTGATGGATGAATGCAGGAGTTAGCTACCGGTCTGGTTGCTGAGATTCTCCTCATGTCTATCAGTTTATTCCACAGACAATCCTTTACACTCGCCGTGCTCTGACCAGATGAAATATATATCTGTGCTTGTGATTACCTGCGAGGAATAACTTGTCAACTCGCTATTATACACTCACCATTTTTCTTCCTATCGCTCGGAAATATATATACATTGCAGTAGTCTTCATATTGAATGGTTGATGTGGTTGATCAGGGTAAAGTTCTGAATATGGGTATGACGATGACTGACATCAGGAACGAGGCATGGGCGTTGGGTAGGGTGGATAGGTATTCTTCCTTACTTGCTTTCTTCTTACATCTTACTATCTACTATCTTATAGTATATCAATGTTATCTTGCTAGGAACGGTTTCGAGTAATAGTTCTGTTCATGATCATGGCAACCCACCACTCCATCAACCTCCACCGATCACAAGCTAGTCATGTCGATCGCCGTTACGCCCCGGAACCAAATCCCACCAGATCTCCCCTCTCCTCTTCCAAGGTTCCCATCCACAGTAGTCGCGCAGAAAGAAGCCAAACCTCGGAAACTAGTCCGGACCAACCCCTCATGCTCCTCACCTGCTAACCGACCGACCTGGAACAAGTAATGAGTTCTTCCCTGCCACCTACCGCACACTACAGCCCCTCCCATGATCCCCATCATATTCCTCTTCTGTTCTAGACGGCCCTCCCCCGCGATAGATGGTAACATGGCCGAAGAGGGAAACATCGTCGTCGCCAACGTGCTTGGCACGATTGGGACGGTGTTCTGGTGCATCCAGCTGATTCCGCAGATTTGGCATAACTGGCGACGGAAGAAGACGGAAGGGTTGCCGCAGTTGATGATGTTGCTGTGGGCTTTGTGTGCGTTGTTTCTGTTTCTCCGATGGATGCGTGGTTGGGTTGCTGATGGTGACGGGCTAGGTGCGGTGCCGATGGGGCGTATCTGATCTTGCAGGTAGATCTCGATATAAGTGTCGACCCTATTGTAAGCTGATTGCTGATGGGTCGTCAAGCAAGTCAATATTCCTCTGCAGGTGCAGCCGCAGATCTTCGGGGTGTTCTCCCTGGTGAGCTGGGGACAGATTCTATATTATAACCAGTAGGGAGCCTATACTTCATGAGACGGTCTGGTACAGCTAACTTGTTAGTGATGTCCCCCGGTGGAAAGCGACTGGTCTCGCGGTGTTTCTGGCGGCCTTGTTTGGCGGCATCGAAGCAATGCTGATTCTGACTCTGCGGGTATGTCTGTGAGAGACAGGACCGTCTGAATGCGCTAACGAGATAGATCCCTTACAAGAAGGGAATCACATGGCCGGACTTGGTGGTCGGGGTGGCAGCAGCCATTCTGCTGGCGTTGGGGTTGTTACCCCCGTACTTTGAGCTGTGGAAGCGCGATGGCCGGGTGATTGGGATTAGTATGTTGTTCTCTTCGTTGGGGTTAGTTTGATACAGGCTGACAAGCAGACTGGGTGTTTCTGTCGATTGACACGCTGGGAGGGCTGTTCTCGCTGTTCTCGCTAGGTATGTTCTGCTCCGTTCATGTGATGGTGGCTGACGAGTGCAGCGGCGGAGGGAAGCTTTGATATCCTGGGGGGAATCATGTACATTCTTGTGTAAGCCACCTGGTCTGCTTCAGTCAGCTCCAGCCACGATGGTCGGTGTAGTTAACCATGAGCAGCGTGGTGTTGGAAGGGGGCATCTATGTGAGCCACCTTGTCTGGCGGGTTCGGTACCGGACGGTGCGGCACGAGGCCAAGTCAAGTGGGAGAAGTATCGAGGAGGTGCTGGAGGGACTTGTCGCTTCTGACGAGGAGAACATGCCCTGACTATAAGCGTTTGTCTGAGCCAAGGGTTGGATGTATGTTGGATGTATGTTTCTGCAGTGCCAGCAAACACCTGCATGTTTCAACGGCTTTTCACCCGCGAGAGCACCGCACGGCTTATCGGCGAAAGAAGCATAAAAGGATTAATCCCAGAGGATTCGGGATCAGCACAGACTCCATCTTCCCTGCTAGCTCCAGCTGCATCGTTAGCCTGTTGTCTCGGCCGCTCTCCTTTTCGTGGGGCTTCCTTTCTCTCTCTCACTCTCTTCTTCTCTCTCTCTATCCAGTCCTCAGACTCCCATGATATTTTCGCGTCCGTCAGCGCAGCATGACTGGACCAGCGTTGTGAGGATGTCGTGGGGCAAGCTGAAGGCGCGCTGGAAGAGCGGACGATCGGGGAGAAGCGAACGCGGAAGCTCGAGCCAACCAACTCGCCGTCTCCTTCTCCGCCCTCTGCTTCTGCTTCTGCCACTCCATCTCCTTTACCCTCACCCTCACCTTCACCCTCTCCTTCTCCTCTCCTTCTCCCTCTCCTTCTCCCTCCCCACGCTCCTCGCCACACTCCCACTCCCGGGCACCCTCGCAAACCATCCCCCCCGGTTCCCTCCTCTCTCCCCCTCCGCTCGCCTCTCCTCGACCCCCCGCCACTCTCTCGCCCTCGTCGCTGCATCCGCCTCTCGACCCACCACGAACCGCCCACGAGTCCCCTCAGAAGAAACAACCACCTCCAAACCTGTTGAATCGGAGCGTGACTGCCCCCGAGAGCCTTCCTCGCGTGCTCCCCGACAATCCTCCCGTCGGCATCAGGCGCGAAGACCACCGACCTCCCGCCCACCTCGCCCCCCACGCCGCCCACCCCCGACAGTCTTGCCCTGCAGCTCGTCTACAACAGCCAGGCTCGAGAACGCTCCGTCGTCGATCACCCGTCCATCGCGTCTCTGAACGCCGTTGCGGAGGACGCCTCCCGTCCGCGCGCTCGTCCTGGATTGCTGACCGCTGCGACCTCGCTCCCCAAACGCCCCAGCCTAGGAGCACGCCGTCAATCCCTGTTCGCGCAGGCGAACCAGCAACTCATCACCTCCCTGCTCGACGCCGGTCCCGTCCCGGACACGGACAGCCTCAACGGAGATCCTCGTCTGGCGCCTGTCCCGCAGACCATGGCCCCGCGCAAGATCTGGGTCCGCCGCCCCGGTGCGTCGGCCACCCTCGTCTCCGCCACAGAAGATGCCTTGGTCGATGAACTGCGCGACCAGGTCATCTTCAAGTACGCCAATTCCCTGGGCCGGACGTTTGACTCCCCCGATATCACCATCCGCATCACCCCCCGCGAGGGCTCCAACCGACAAACCCACCCCGACCGCATGCTGAGCCCGGAGGAGTCGTTGGTCTCCGTGGTGGACTCGTACTACCCGGGGGGCCAGATGATCGAGGAAGCCCTGATCATTGACATTCCCCAACGCCGGACCCCCAAGCCTTCGCCCCGACACAATGCCTACTACCAGCAGTCGGAGCCGGGCGAACACAACGAGTACTTCCCCCTCATGCCCGTCAACGCGAATGTCCCCACGCCACCCACGCACCCGTCCAATTCGTCCGGCAACGTGAGCGCACATCCTGCGCCCTCAATATCTATCCTCACTACTGGTATGGCCCTCCGTTGCCTTCACCGGGCAGCCGGGGCAATCGTCCCTCCCGTCGTCCTCCCCTGACCCGCCATACGACCAACTCTCCGACCATGTTAGGTCAGGCACCAAATGCAAAGGGTGAGCCTTTTCGGTTTCATTCAACATTCTCTGTCTGATCTCTCCGGTCCCCTGGATGATGCTAACGGTAGTAGAACACGGTGTGTCCCCCGGAACGATCAGCGCTGCGCCCAGCCAGGCCATCCCAACACCCCCCGCACCACCTCCGGAATCCCCCCAGACCAAGACGATGACTCCGCCGGCCCGCGTCGCATCGCCCCGTCCCCGCCCGTCCAAACCGAAAAAGACCAGCTCGCAGGGGCTCAGTGCCGCCTTTGGCGGTCTCATCGAAGGAACGGTCCCGCCGATCAATGTGTTGATCGTCGAAGACAACGTCATCAACCAGCGGCTCTTGGAGGCGTTCATGAAGCGATTGAGTGTGCGGTGGAAGTGTGCGGCGAACGGGGAGGAAGCGGTCAAGAAATGGCGCCAGGGCGGTTTCCATCTGGTGTTGATGGACATTCAATTGCCCGTGATGAACGGTCTGGACGCGACCAAGGAGATTCGCCGTCTGGAGCGGTTGAATGGGATTGGTGTCTTCCCCAAGACCGCCTCCGGGCGATCCAGCGCCGCCAGTGCGAGCGCGGCGTCCTCCCCTGGAGAAGGGAGTGTCAGGGCCTTGGAGTCCCTGAAGGAGGAGGATAATTTGCACGACCTGTCGTTGTTCAAGAGTCCAGTCATCATTGTGGCCTTGACCGCCAGCAGCTTACAGAGTGATCGACACGAGGCTCTGGCGGCTGGCTGCAATGATTTCCTGACCAAGGTATGCCCACCGCTCCTAAGTTGGAACTGCAACTGACTTTCTCCAGCCGGTCCGATTTGAATGGTTACAACAGAAGGTTACCGAATGGGGTTGCATGCAGGCGTTGATTGACTTTGAAGGTTGGCGCAAATGGCGTGGCTTTGTCGATTCGAATACGTCGTCTCCAACCTCGGAAGGGTACACCAGCCCGCTCCAGACGGGCAACGATGCCCATTCCAAGAAGCTATCGTCGGCCGGACCAGCCCCGCGACAACTTGATGGACTCCGTTCAAGCGGTCACCCCCATCTCATCCGGATGAGGCAGCTCAGGAAGACTCCTCGGCCAGCGGAAGCATGGAGACCCCAGACTCTCCCGCCAGCCCGATGACGACGGTCCCCGTGGAGGATCCCGCCCATGTGGAGGGACTGTAAGCCGTCATAGTGCCCCATGGCTTGTGTCGATATATGTTTTGTGCTACGATTGCCGTTCTTTGTGTCATCCATGGATACCCAGCATAGTCCTTGACTTGTCTTTATGCCAGCTGATTTACGGTGTTGACCCATGTTATATACGCGATGTTACCAAGAATAATATCCCATTGGTGTCTCTTTGGATTCTTTGTCTATCGATCTATCCTGTAGCTAAGCCTGGTTCTCCGGTTCAATCGCTGACGTGAACAGTGACAGCCTCGGTGTGCGACCTCCTGACTGGCTCGTGTTTTGAGGCTGGAAGGCTGACACCGTGATCCTGCAAGCCGCCTGCAGCTCGCGTTTTCTTGCGACGACTGCAAGCGACCCCTCGTGATTGGCAGCCGGCAGCCCCTCCATGAGATGGCGTGTCGCTTGTTCTATCCAGCCTGGGGAGAGAAACCTCCGACGGCTCACAGGTGATGAGCGTGCCACCCCCGATCAGAAAAAGGAATAACAGCATGACCGGGCCGGACGGTTTTCTTCAGCGCTGTCCCTCCCTGCTCGAATATGATCGGCTGGTTCACCTGCTCTGGGAACGCACAGTCTCTGTCCTACAAGCCGTGTCCGACCTTCTTCCCATGACTGAAGTTCGGAAGCTCGGCGGGAATCTGGTTGAGATCTCTGCCGTATCGACTATTATCGGCGCGCCTATCGCCGAGTCACTCATCCATGGTCTGAAAGCTGCCTGTGGTGTCGCCTGGGCGCCCATGAGCTGCTTCGGAGTGATCCACGTCGTCAAGGCATGTCTAGCAGCGTCCACACCAGACTTCCTCCGCGAGGCGATGGGCCTGCGCAACCAGTTTGTCGACGATGCCATCGGCGTAGTCCTCCCTGTCAACCGGTTCAAACAGGCGCGCAGCCGGATGGACCTCGGCGATGCCTGCGCGATTGAAGTCATCCCCCACCGACGCTGGATCGACCGTCCGCTTCTTGACCCGTCTGCACCACCACGTCAACCTCACTGGCGCACCCGCGCCTCCCAATCTACCCGCGAGAGGAAGATCGAGCTCGCGCAGATGAAAGCCGCCGAAGCCCAAACTAAATCTGCCATCTACCGCGCCCACTGCATGTACACACTGGACAAGAATGCCCGACTCTCGCTGGACACCGTCCCTGCCGCCGAGAAAGGCGCCCCCATTGACATCCACCGGTTCATCCTCAATGTTGGCCGCATCGCTGTCCCCTGGCGTGACTGGCTCTGCCTGTTGCTTTCGCTCACCAAGCTGATCGAAGTCTTCGTTCTGCGTGCGTTGGGGAGCCGCCACGTCTGGATCTGGACCATGCTCGGCTGGGCCCATGCTTTTACAGCCGGCGTCCTCCTTCAAACTACGGGTTTAGGCCGTGACGATGCGACTCGTCGCACCCGCAACCTCGTCGCAGGTACGCTTCCATCTGCTCTGCGCGCTGGTGAGCAGGGTCGAATCGTTCTCGGCATTCCGGCCAACGTCCGCCGACATGTCCTGTGGCGTACGGTCCTCGGCGCTGCGGGCATCGCGTCAACCTCGCCGGCCTCCTGGGCACCTTTACCTCGCTTGACTCTGAGCCTGCACGTGCCCTGTACGTTTGGATTGCCTTTCAAATCTTGTGGCTTGTTCTCCGTAGTGTTGTGTACTACTTTGCCCCAGGGGAGGCAGCACAGCTGTTCAGCAGGGTCTGATGACCTCGCGGACTTGGAAGGATTTATCTACCGACGACAAAGAACAGGTTCTTACCCTGCTGGATGAGCTTTCTGCTC
Source organism: Aspergillus micronesiensis (assembly GCA_039763685.1). Lineage (NCBI taxonomy): Eukaryota > Fungi > Ascomycota > Eurotiomycetes > Eurotiales > Aspergillaceae > Aspergillus > Aspergillus micronesiensis. The sequence continues at coordinate 52,855 of JASHHO010000044.1, read as the reverse complement.
ATCAGGCATCGACGCATCCACGTGGGTACTTCTCTTACCTTCACGACTGCATGTCTTTTGTTGAGCTACGTGCGTTACTCCATCAAGTGGATTGGACGTTGACTACCTACTGGGACCCTGCTTTTTCCGTTCCTCCTTCCTCTCCAGATACGGCAACAAAAATAAACCCGAGCACAACTACGTCTACAAACTCGGACGTCCGGCCAGTGACGGGTATATTAAAGATCGTCTCCGTCTCAGGCGACCCCATGATCAGAACCGTAACCTGGATGCAAGGCTCCACCCTCGACAACTCCGAACTCTACGACGCATGCATCGCATTCATCGCTATCGGCGATTCGACCGACAGCCTACCCACAGAAAAAAGTGCGAGCACAGCCGAGAAGATCATCGCCCTTCCCTGCGTACGTGTGCTCTCATGTCACTGCATGGCACAAGACGGGTACGATCGAGGAAACAGCCATCCGGAATGTGGGAAGATAGAATGGTGGTATTTCTTCCCGTGTGTTTCTGACTCTCCTGTCTCCGTCTCGAGGGATTCGATTTCGGAGGGGAGATAATCTCTGTTGTGTCATCGCCGGTGTCTAGCAAGGTTGTCGACCCTACGTCTTTAAAGGCTGAAACGGGTATATCAACCAGTACGATAACGACAACAGAGCTCGAAGCGGAAGTAGACACTGTCGCAGTCGCAGAGACGGACTCAGAACCGGTATCACTAGGAGTAGAAGCAGGAGTATCAGAACCACAGACAAGAACATGGGTCATCGCCCATGGGAGAAAGGCTACCGTCTGCTGGACATGGAGATCGTGACGGAGACCGAGCTGGATCGGCGATTGTCGTTTGGATGGTGGAAGATCAGTATTTCTAGTATGACGGGAATGAGGAAGACGTGGGGTGTTGGTGGGTTGGCTGTTAGGGAAGTGTTGGAGTTTTTGCGGTAATTCACCCACATGCTTTCTTCTATATACAATATACATGTTAAAATGTCGCCTTGTGTAGGCCAATTGAATAAATCCTTGGACTTGACTTAATCACGTACTTCCTAATACAAACAAAGTAACCCTTACCTGCGCAGAAAAGCAAGCAAAGTAGGAGATTGGATATCTGCCATTGCATTGAAGGAGCACCAGGCACTCCTGTATGTGTATAAAGACGGCGAATGGATAAACCCGTGCAACACTCCATATCATATCAGGTAGGTCTAGCTGTGCAACACTGTCTACTAGTACTATGGAGGACAACTAGTCACGCAAGTACATAAAGCAGTCTGCTGAGAAGTTGACACGGCTGATCTATGGAGTGAGGGAGTTATATCACGCTCTGTCCGGGCATTTGACAGCCATTGAGATGGATAGGATGGATTGCTCGTATATCTGGTGACAGATTGATGGTGATGCACTACAGGCACTTGTCGTCTGCTTTCTACTCATGGTGATGGACAGATGGAGGGTAGATAGATCTATATAAACATCTATCTCGCCTCGCCCTCATGTTAATAGAAAGACAAGCAGAGCATCTATATCGAATTCAGAGAGAAGAACGCATCCCATCATGCATTTCTCAACCCTGCTTCCCTTCCTTGTTGTCGTTGTCGGGGCTATAGCCCATCCAGCCAATCCTACTATCCCAGTTAGTCCCATCCACATCCATATCCATATCCATGCCATACCATATCAAAATCAACCCCAAACACAAAACTAACTCCAGCCATCCCCCAAGACCACCACAATCTACACCCCCAACTCCCCCTCCTACTGCGACGGTCTCCCAAACCCAAACCCAGATACCCCCTCCCCCTACCTCTGCAACGACCCCCGTCTCGGCCCTCAAACCCTCCACACCTCCTCCTTCCCCTTCTCCATGCTCTTCGCCGGCTACCTCCGCACGGGAACCCTCTGCGCCTCCCCCTTCCTAACAAAATGGACCAACAAATCCTCCCCCAACAACGGCTACTACTACCTCAACCCCGCCGGCTCAAGCTTCGCCTTCTCCGCCACAAACACCATCAACCGCACCATGTGGCTGCCGAAAGGCATGAAACTCGACCGCTTCGGCGCCGAGACGGGCCGGTTCCTCGCGCCGTTCGGAACCCCCGTCGTCGAGAGGGGATTGTACCCGTCCTCGCTGAATCATGTGGGGAATTGGACGCATAATTTTCGGGTTTATGAGGTTGTGGGGGGGTTTTTTGCGGATGTGGGCGTTATTGCGGGGTGGGTTGAGCTGCCGGGCATGGGGACGCAGGTGGGTTGAGCTGCCGGGCATGGGGACGCAGGTGGTGCTGCCGGAGGGGATGTCCGTGGGGGGGTTTGTTGAGGGGGGCATGTTGAGGAGGGTGGAGGAGTTGGGAGTATCGGGGGGGATGGGAGGCCTGGGGCGTGGATTCCGGGGGATTGATTTTATAGAGGGGGTATAGAGAGATCAGGTTATATCGAGTAGGAATATACTTTCTCTGTTGGTGTTTAGGCCTGATATATGAGGAATATGCCACCTGATGGTTAGGAGAAACCCCAGTTTCCGGTGTTGCACCTTACAAGCAAGTATCAACCCGTGCTTGAGATGATTCTATACTCAAGTGGTACTGGATCATGAAGGTTGCTTGCATTGCCCAGCATGGAGACATGTAGTAACTCTACCTAATCTATCTATACTTTCGGCATGGTAAACTAGACATACTGTCTTTGCATGGGTAATAGGGTGAACTCAGCTGGGAACCTAGTAAAACACCCTCCTAAAAAGGGATACAGGCTCATGCCGTTTGGAACTCAGAATATGTACTTATATATCCCTCCAGGTTCTTCTGCTCAAAGGAACATAGACTATATATGTAATTTCTGCATTGTAGAAGGACGGAGCCCATCACACATGCAAAACTATACCTCTTACTCTGTGAGTAGCCGACAAAGGAAGATATAAACAGGCAACCGGATCATCCTGGAACCCAGATTTGTATAGACTTGTATTCCGTAGACGTGGGATATTGGCCAAGTCATGCAATAATACATTCGCTGAAAGCAGCTATAAATACATACATACTATACACACCCACTAAACCTCCACCTTGGTAGGAATCTTAACCTGTCCCTTCTTCCGCTCATAACTCGGCACACCATACCGCAGACCCGGCGCCTTGGCACCACGGCCATTGTGGCCCACCGTCTCCCTCACCTCCACATCCTTGAAGCGGAACTCGAACCGCGACGTCTCAGGCTTGACCTTGAACATCTTGGCCTCGGCGCGCTCCTTCGCAGCAGCCTTGCTGGCCCGCTCTGCCTCCTCCTCCGTCTTCAACCGCTGCTCATACAGCTTCTGCGTCTCGCGCGCCTCACCCGGATGCGTCAGACGGTGACGCTCGTGTGCGACGAGATGCGGGTGCGGGATACGCACGTCCGCCGCCTGCAGGACCTGCTCCTCGGCGTCGCCCTTGCCGACGGTTTCGATCCGGCCCGGTTGCGTGGTCACCCGCGTCACGGCCGCGGCGGGGTCGGCTGCATCGCGTGCTTCGGTCTTGTGTTCCTGTGCCGGGGCAGCGGAGAAGACGCGACCGGCGTCAACACGGTGAATTGCCGGGACTCGGAGACCGGGTAGAAGATTTGGGGGTTGGTCAGGCGGTGCACGGGGAGGTCGTTAATTGCTTCGTGCGGGTTGAAGCGGTGGTCGCGGGGGTCGGAGTATAAGGGGGTCGAGGGGACCATTTCGTGGACTGCTCGAGCGTAGGGCAGAGCCATGGATTTGTTCTGTCATGTTCGCGTTAGTTGCATGACTTGGAGATTTTTGAGTAACAAGCAGGGTGTGAATGAATGCATCAGATATAAGGCATTGTAACCATTCCCAGTGGTGACTGGGTCATAAAGACTAATCGAAAATTTATAATATTCTCATCATGCAAACTCCTGACTCAAACGAGACCAAGAGTAACCAAGAAGATAGAAAAGAGAGGAAACTTTTAGGAAAGGAAAGGGAGCTTACCTGAGCTTTCATCCGCTTCTCCAACTCCACCAACCTCACCACAGCACCGACTCTCCGCATATCCACCCCCAACTCAACACTCACAGCTCTCACACTCTTCTTCTTCCGCACCACCCGGTCATAAATCTCGTTCCGCAGCTCCTCCGACAGGATCGGCTCGCTGACAAAATTAGGATTCAACGGGAACGGCCGCGTGCTGGCACCGTCGCCGAAGCGGGACGCCGCGCCCTCCTCACCCCCTTGTCGGCGGTTGCGCAGCGAAGTCACGTAGTTCGTTGGCCCGGAGTGTGGTGCTTGAGGGCGGCGCCCTCAGCGTTCAGCCACGTGAACATCTCATTGCGGAGCTTGGTCTGCGTTGAGACGGTGGAGGAGAAGGGACGGCGATGAGAGGCAGTGCATGATGTTTTGAGGGGGAGAGCTTTGTGAGAGAGGTTGTGGAGGTGGAGGAGGGTGGAGGATGAGAGAGAGGTAGGGGAGGAGCTGGGTCTGTATTCGGGGAGGCATGGTGGAGACGAGAAGATGGGTCTAATCTATCTTCTCTATGAGATCAATTGTCTTGATGGAAGAGCAATTGAGGGGGGGAGAGCCTCAATTGGTGGAGAGTAGGGAGTGGTAGTGGGAGTGATGAAGGTGAGGATGGAGTCGGATTGTCAACAGGGAAGAAACTTTTCGGGTCATCGGTCACCTGATATAGCGGCACGTGACGCTCCACTACTCTACCGTACATAACTCAATCGTCATGCATAGCATGAGAGCCAAGTTCAACTACAGACCTGCTTCAGATATACGTGATATACTTGCACAATTTAACGTAAGGAAATGATATTCAATGCTAACACCACTGCCCATCGAATAGCAATATCAGCCAACAAACTCCAGGCATCGGCAAACACAACCACCGCAATGCGATCCACAATGCAAACCATGCGCTACAGAAGAACTTGCGTCCAGCCGAGAGGAAGACCCAGAAATGCAGGTATGTCAGTGTATAACCGGTGTAGAACGCCTCTCAATGGAACCAAATCCAGGGACCAGGGCAATCCCAATCCCATCCCATTCACCGTAGATCTCTTGGGCATTGATTTGTCCTCCCGGCATTCTGTGTCCGATGACGGACGAGGCTCGATATAACCAGCGAGCAACATATAATGGCCTCCCAGGTGTAAATGCACGGACAATCTTGAAACATCAGACAGCGACCCAGCGACAATTAACTCGGGAGACAAACGTGGAAGTTCACTATTATGGGAAGACAACACAATACAACACAGGGTATGATAAACGCAAAGCGAGACAGAACACGGGAAACAGAGAGTTGAGGTACAAAACGCACACAATGAGATGCAACCGTCCCAAAATAAAGCAATCGATGTGTATCACGGCGCCCATGATCCTATGCTTGGTGCATTGGAGAAACGAAACCAGGGTAAATGAAGAACAGTAAAGGGGAATGGAGAATAAGGTAGAAGAATAGGGGGTTCAAGAATGGAGAAGAGAAGAGAAGAGAAGAAAAAAGAAACAAGGATGAAAAATGATGAAAAGAAGGAAGAGAAATAATGAGAAAACATCAAGCAACGATTAAAGAAAATAACCCAATCATCAAGCTATAGCCAGAGTCCCAGATCCTTACTCCCAGGAGGAAGGGAGCCTCCGAATGCTGATCTAGCTGATAAACAAACCCATATGCGCCAGGATCCCAGTATCATGAAACGTGTCGGACATTATCGCCATCGAGTCAATCCATCGCTCTATCGACCCATCATGTAGTCGGGATAATGACTGTTATAGGCACCCATGTTGGCGCCCGCGGCGCCGCCGGGCGGCGTCGGCGACATCACCGGGTTCATGGGACTCCGAATTCCCAGACCGGTGTTGGGGTTGAAGGACCCGTTGGGCGGCACCTGCGCGTGGGGATGACCGCCGGGAACCATGTGTCCGGGATTGCGCAGGGGATGTCCCAGCCCGGGCGGCGCCCCGAGGCCCGGGGGTGGTCCGCTCACGGCAGAGAACATGTGGTTATGCATGGCCCCGAGGCTGCTGCCGCCGGCCACGGCGTTCTGTGACGCAAGGGCCGCGTTTGACGCGTTGGGCTGCGAGGACCGCACGCCCAGCGGGTTCTTCGAGAAACTCAACCGGATGCCCGTCTTGACGCTGTTGGAGAGGCGATAGCCGTAGAGCTCGTGGAGGGCTTTGCCGGCGGTCCCCACATCCTCGAATTCGACAAAACACATGGGGCCGTTCTGCTTGTTGCGGAAGCACAGACGCTTGTACCCGCGCTGCTTGAGGAACAACGCCTTGAGCTCCTCCTCCGACGCGTCGGGCGGCAGGTTACCCACGTACAGAGTATTGCACGGAGGGTTCATGTCGTTCGGATTGGCGGCCGGGAGACTGTGGCGGGACGAGTGCGTATTCGCGTAGAGCCCCAGACCGGGTCCCACGTTCGCATTGTTGCCACCGGCGTTGCTGTTGCCGTTGTTCATCGACGGGGGGTAGGCCGAGGAGGGAGTCGGGAGACCCATGTGGGATTGCGCCGAGCCTCCCGGGGTGTAGTTTTGCAGGGGAGGAGAGGAGATGTTGGTCGACAGGCTCAGACCGGCAAACTGGCTAGTGGGGAACTGGGGATTGGTGGCGCGACGCCCGGACGCGGACACGGTCCCCGAATGGCCATTCTCGGCGTAGCCGACCGGGTCCTTCAACAGCTCTCCCGTCTCCTCGTCCAAGTCCTGATTGATCATCGATTTGCCGCTGACCCGGGGCAGGTCATGGACCCCATTGCCGATGGGGGACTGCGGAGAGAAGATGCTGTGGAGGCGGGACCCGGATTCGGAGGTTGGGGGGAGGGCCTCGCTGGTGGCGGCCGACGGGTTGGTGAGCTTTTCCAGGCTCTGGAAGGTGCCGTTGAAGCGAGAGGACTGTCGCGACAGTGGGCCGTTGGGCGGGAGCGGCCCCAATAAGGAACGGGTGGCCGAGTGGTCGATGGTGTTGCGACGCGGGCCGCCCAGGGACGAGGCCGGCGGGCCATAGTACATCTCCACTACCATGGTCGCATCGTTATTCGAGTTGGGCTTCCCATCGAGCAAGGAGCGCGCTTCTTCAGCGGCCGCGACCGTGGCGAAGCGCGCGACGGCGCTCAAGTGGCCGTTGTCATCGGGCAGACCGACGGGCTCGAAATCGACATCGACGAGATCCTTGGCGAAGAGGAGCATGCTGCGCAAGGCCTCGCGACTGGTATTATGGGGGAGGTTGTGCATGATGATGGCGCAGGAGCCGCCGTCGTGGATGCGCATGGTGGCGGGATCGAAGGGGCCGGCGCCGATGGAGGAGAAGGGGTAGCTGAAGGACGGGTTGAGCGAGACGGGGGCCTGGGAGGCAGAAGAGTGATAGACGTCGGTCGACATCACATTCTGGGCCGTGGAAGGCGCCTGGGTGGATGGGAGCGACGAATGCGGAGGCGACGCGCCCGAGGCGACCGAGGGCGTGCGCTGGGTGGTGGTGCTGTAGGAGCCGGGGCTGGTACGGGTGGACTGGTTCGAACCAACATGCCTCGCAGATGGACAGACGCGACGCAGCGGAATTGCACGAGAGACCCCACCGAGGCAGGCGGATGGAGCGATTGGGTTGCGAGGGTCGGCAAGGGGAGCGCGTGAGGCAACGGGCGAGACCGGATGACAGGTGTCAAAGTCCGGAGGGACGAGGAGACGACGACCCCGAGGGAGAGGAACCGGATGGGTCGCGATGGCCCCAGAGAATGCGATGGGATGGGGGAGCGCACGAGATGGTCGCAGTGGCCTGGTGGCGAGGCGGTGGTGGATGGAGCGATGGATGGCTCGAAGGCAGTAATGCGACGGCGGACCGAGGGGCCGAGGGGGGCAGGCGGCGAGAGACGCACGATCGCAGGAGAGCGACAGAGGCAGCGAAGAGGAGGCGGCGTCGAGAGGAGCGATGCGAAGGAGGAAGAAAGGAAGGAAGGCGATGCGAAAGGTGGAGGGGGATGGGGGGAGACGAGGGAAGAGGAGGGAAGGAGGGAGACGGAGACGGGATGGTGGAGGAGGACGGAGCGAAGAGGGGAATCAGGAGGCGAGCGTCGAGAGGACAGGCGGGAATGGGTGAATAATGCAGCACACGGTTAGAGTTCGATTGGGTTGGTGGCCGACACCGTTGGACCTGGCCGAAAAGGGGTATTCTTTTCTTTTTTTTTTCGTCCTTTTTTTTTTTTTTTTTTTTTTTTTTTTCTTCTGTCAGAAATGAATAGAATATTATTTTAGAGGGAATAAAATTCTCAGACTCAAATACCAGCAGAGGCAAGAATTCTGTCAGACTCCAGGACGAGAGAGCACCGGAACAGGATCCCCCAGGGAAATACGGGGAGACAGGCACTTGCGCGATCGAGGACGGCAGTGCGTCGTCGAATCCACGGATCGAGTCTGGGTCCGGCTCAGCGTCTGACGCGACAACGCGCTAGGGATCGGCTGGTCGCTGGGCTCCTGAGGTGTTCTCAGGTGTTCCTCCGGTGTTCCTGTCATCTTGCGACCAATCTTGACGGTATCGTCTTCGTCGGCCGGGGTGACATCTGGCCGAGTGCAGTCAGTCGGGAGGAATCGTACATGACGGTCCAGACTCCAGTTGGCCGCAAGCAGAGCGTGCGTGGGCTTAGCAGAGTGCGTGGTGACAGCTGACTAATCCACCACCCATCCATCCGATGCCTGTCCATCCCTCCCGTGCGAACAATCGATGGAGGTACCATGGTTGACAGATAGGCATCAGCCTACGTCCGATGACTCAACTACCTTCCCTTGCCAGATGACCCTGCAGAGCATCTTCTCCTGTCCTCGTAGCCCCCGGGGACTACCCCCCGGAGAGGAGTTCCTGGCCAGGTTCATGTGATGGCCGCGATGCCTGACGCGGTCCAGCAAACCACCCCCGTCGAGTCGGGTCGCAGCCAACCAGACCCCACGGCCGCCCCCCCTCCAGCGCCAGTGTATGGCCTGGGGCCTGGTGGCTGCCATGATATCGCCCATGGGATGCTCAAACTCTGGCCGATCGTCACACCTGGAATTATCCCCGGCGCCCAATCACGCCCGTCCGGGGGCTGTCTGGGCCCTCCGACTTGGTCGTGGTGGAGGGGCCGAATCCTTCTGCTCCGCGTCCACTCAGCGACGCGCCGGCCGTCGCGCGACGGGGCCGATGCATGCATGTATATTTCTTTTACCTCAGTCCAGCCGTTCAGAGTATGTGCATGTGCATGTGTATGTGTTAGTGATTAGACTGTCTGTTCCCTCGCAGTGCTTCGACCACTGAGCTATTCGCCAGAGTTAAATGCCCAGGAATGTACCTCAACGGGGTTGCGCATGGGCAGGACTCATTGTCATTCCCCGGGATTACCTCCTTCGCCTGTGGCTCGTCGCGGAGGACGATCAGGAACGTCAACAAATCCCCCGTCGGTACTTTCAGACATCAGACAACTGCTGTAGACCACTGTTGTGACCCACAGATACTACCCCCTAGACCTATCTGCCCCATCGCAAGCTAATCATGTAGCCAAGTAGCTGTCACCTTACAGCAAGACCGTGACCATCCCTACCAATTCTCTACGCAGACAGCTGAACACACGACCAAGAAAGTCACAACATTGAATGCTCATGCCTCGCATCACAATAATATACAGTACAAACCCAGCCAGTCCTCAGACCGGCCCAACAGATCATATCATATCCAATATCAAACACGCAGATAACGCCGTAGAAAATGCCAACCCGGGGATCGGAAGAAGCGACTCCCTCACATCCTCACTCCGCGGAGTCCGATGCACGTCTCCCCTTTTCACTCAGAAAGACGACCAGCACCAGGTCTAATACATAACAAAATTCGGGTATGAAACAACGATCACCAAGACAGAACGCACAATCTAGTTCTGGTGCTTCTCTTTCGCTTCGACGAGTCCAGCCTATATCCAGTCAGTCATAGGTTCCAACTCAGGACAATATACACCTGTCTATGTCCATGCCATCTCCACATCCATACACATGGAAAGACACAGACCATGTAGGGACAAGACATACCAAGTTCAACAACCGCCAAACACCCTCACTCGGCTGCGCCCCCACACCAAGCCAGTACTTGGCCCGGGACCGATCGAGCGAGACCTCCTTGTATGCGCGGGCGTGACGGGCTTCCTCGTCGGACAGGTTGGTCGGCTTCTGCGGCACGGGGTTGTACGTTCCGATGACTTCGAGGGGTTTGGAGTTGCGGGCGGAGCTGCATCATCATTAGCCTCTGTCCATGTCTATGCACTTCCATATCGAGGCAGCATTGGTAATTGTACGAGATGTATGCACCAATCTCCGCATTCAATGCGCAACACTCGGAAAGGAAGAAGCAGGAACATGGAGAAAAATCAACTCAGGGCCTGCGCAACAATCACGTTGTAGATCGGCTGGTGCTTGTTGCCGAAGCGGGCGAGACGGATACGGACGACCATCTTGACGGGTGGAGGGGCGATGAGGGTGATTGAGTAGGTGAGGGTGCAGTCGAGGGCGGATTTGATGGTGATGCTGGCTGGTGTATCGTCCAAAACTCCGCGGGAATTGGTCGGAGGTCAAGTTGATCCGGGCGCGCCCGATGGGGGATAGTGTGGTTGGGGGTGGATCGGATGATAAGCGATGATGCAATCTACTCTCTCCCTCTTATACTTACTCCTCTTCGTCTGTTCGAAACATTGTTGCTGTTGCTTGATCGTTTAAGCAATTGCATTCCCATCGAGAGCATTTCAATATACTGCCCTAGATATCCTGGTGGATGTTCTCCGCATTACCCCGACCTAAACGGCTTCTCCCTCTCCCCGCCATAGTTCGCTACACCCGCACCGCAAAGATGTCCTTGAAGGTGTGTCCACTTCACTCCAGACACAGGAATGTGCAACGGATACTAATCATAAGTCAGGCAATCTCCTCCAAAGATGCCGCCTCCCTCGACAAAGATCTCATGGAAGAGGGCGGATTCTCCCTCGACCAGCTCATGGAGCTGGCGGGGCTGTCCGTCTCCCAGGCCAGTATGCACACCACCACCACCAATCGAGCAACAATAGACCGTGACCATACCTATTGAATATCAACACCAATTCTAATAAGTACCATCAAACCAGTTTACCACGTTCATCCCCCCAGCGCAGGGAAGAACGTCCTTGTAATCTGTGGACCAGGAAATAACGGTTAGCCACCCCACCCTCTATCAACCTCCCACCCAACGATCACAACATTAAGTAGACACATATAATATACTAACCTAAACAAAAACAGGAGGAGACGGCCTCGTCGCAGCCCGCCATCTAGCCCACTACGGCTACACCCCTTCAATCTACTACCCCAAACAAGGCAAAAACGAACTCTACCAGGTCCGTACCTCCCTTCCCATCTCCCTTCCCATACCAAATCAAACCGAACCTAGCCAATCTAACAAAAACCAACGATATTCCAGCGCCTACGAACCCAACTATCCAACCTCTCCATTCCCTTCATAACCGACAGCGACTTCCCCACCGCCCTAGCCTCCACCTCCTTCCTCATCGACGCCATCTTCGGCTTCTCCTTCGGCGGTCCCCTCCGCGAACCCTTCCCCTCCATCATCTCCGCCATCGAATCGTCCCCCGTCCCCGTGCTCAGCGTCGACGCCCCCAGCTCGTGGGATATCGAGAGTGGGCCGCCAGCAAATGGGCCCGGGGCGAACTTCATGCCCAGTTCCTGATCAGTTTGACGGCGCCGAAGCCGTGTGTGTCGTTCTATCGGGGACGGCACTTTGTCGGGGGACGGTTCTTGACCAAGGGGATTGCGGGGAAGTATGGGTTGGATGTACCGGAGTATCCTGGGATTGAGCAGGTGGTTGAGGTGGGGGTGCAGGGGGGTGGTAGACTGTAGGTTCTTGGGCTTCATGCTACTTGTGTTAGGGGGATGAGAGGGGATACAGACGTGGATATATGAACGTGTGCTCTAAATGGGTCTACAGTTGACGGGTAAGTGTAGTATAATGAATCGTAATGGATGTTCTTGTTCATAAGATATGCGCTAGTCGCTATGTGTATCACGGCAGAGCCTCTCTAATCTCCCGACAATATTCTTGATCCGTGGTTCCTTGCCCAACCCCGATCCAGAAAGCACTGTGAGAAGATTGTTCACGTCGTATACCTCCTTCGCGGCGCTCTTAATCTCCTCCCCGAGAGCCTGCACCAGCGTGCCCAGCGCAACCAGACTGCGATAACACCGCCTCCGAGTCCCGTTCTCCGGTGAGCATCTTTGTCAGCTCTGCCAGGAGCACCAGGCCCCGTTCAGAAGACTCTGGCGCCGATTCCCGGCCCTCCGAAGTAAAGTACACGGCGAAGTTGATGTACAGCGTGGCTACGGCAATGGTGAGGTTGCGGTTCGGTGCCCCGGCGTTGGCCAATGCCGATGAGACGGCACCGACAACCTGGTCGAATTGGCTCACAGCCAATTGACGACCGGCGTCGGTTTCAAAGAGGTTGGCTAGCATGCGTCCAGCCAACATCGCGTTGTTCACATTCAAGGGAGAGTCAAATACACCGCTCGCCTGCAGCCCGGAGATGAGGTCCCGGCCGTTGTAGTTAGTTGTGGCAGTAGATGGGGTGGCCGCGGCGCATAGACGAAGAAGGTCCAGTCCAGGCAGTCGGTTCGTGACAGGCCAGGCGGTTGCGATCTTGAACAGCAGAGGTAGGCCGGCTTCCACAACAGGGGAGGGCTGGAGACGTTCGGCACTTCCCAACTGCGTGCAAAGAGCCACCACCGTCTCAATCTCTGGCGGGCTCAGGCACACCTCTTTCGACCCGGACGACGCTAGTTGGTCGTTGATCTCAGCCACCTTCTTCGCGATCACTTTATGATTGGCAGACTTGATGGAAAGATATGATTTCTGGGGTAGAATCTTTGGCCGAGGCTCAGGGGCGGGTGGAGCTTGAGCTGGCTCAGCCGCATCGCCAGGGCGATAACGTCGGTCTGAACCCCAGGGGTCAGCGCCAGCAGGCTCCTGACTAGGTTGACCCAGGGTAGTGCCCTGTGTGTTTTGGACAATGAACTGTGCTACCTGATCAAGGTAGTTCATGGACAATTCGTTGTCCTGGATAAACTTCGTAGCGGCGTCGTAAGGGTTCTGAGAGGCATTAAAGGGTAACTTCAAAGGGGGCTTTCCGTCTTCCACATCAACGTCGAAGACATAGTCGTATTCTTGCCCTTGGTATTCGATCTTGCGGCCACTGCTGCCGGCAGAGTCCACCACCGTACCCACGGCGATCCATTCCTGAGAAGCCGCCGCCCAGGTGTGTGCGGTAATGCTGCCATTATCTTCTCGAATCATCTGTACCTGACCATCCTTCGTGCCAGACTTCTCCTTGAGGAAGCTGGGACCAGGCAATTGCTCCTTGTTGATGTTTCCGACCTGTTGCTGGGGTATCGCGGACTCCTTGACTGTCTGTTCGAACTGCTGCACGACTTCCGCGCTGGCTATCCGCTCTTCGCTCCGAGTGAAGACTCGCGTAATCCGGTCGCTTGCTCCCGTGACGATATCACCATTCTCCTGACAGGCGGATACACTCCATACCGAGAGTAGGGGTGGGTGATAGTCTGAACGCACTGCGCCCCGTTCCACACTCTGACTGTCCGGTCCTCCTCCCGCGCTGACCAATTCACCAGACGGTAGCACATCAATGGAGTAGATGAAGCTTTCATGGCCTTGGAGTTCACCAACGAGAGCGCCCTCGATGGTGTATAACCGGATGACTCCGTCGTTGCTGGCCGCAGCAAACTGAGCGCCGGTGGGGTGGGAAGCAGGAAGCTTGCAAAGGGCACGAACAACATCCCGGGAGTCCTTGATGGTGTGCAAAAGCTTGCCTGATGTGTTGAATATCCGGATCAATTTATCGGCGCAGCCTATGAACATTAATCAGCATCCCGGATGGCGGCACGGGAGACACGAAACTTACCAGTGATGACGGTGTCTTTGTCATAAGCCAGGACAGCCCACACACTGCCCTGGTGGCCCTCTAAAACAAGATCACACTCCCACTTGCCCACACGCCATAATCGGCAGTTGAATCCCAAGCACCACTCACGACCCATCCTCCTTCGGCACAGACATCCAGCGCGCAGACGTTGCTGGCATGACCCAGCAGCATTGCGTCGGCGTTGTCGCTGGCAACCTTTCCGGGCTGTCGGACCTCAATGATTGTGTCTTGACCGCCGGAAATTACCAGACCTTCGGGGAAATCGGGGTGGGTGGGTAGTATGCTAAGGTGTTGATGAAGCCGGAGCCGTGGGTGACGATGGTGTAATCGTAGGTAGGAGGCGGGGTAGACACCAGCTTCCATAGCCGGGCGGTTGCGTCGCGAGAGGCGGAAAGGACCGCATTGGAGTTCACGAAGGCCACAGCACGCACCTAGAGAGTAGAATCAAACCGAAGTTAGTAAGTTGCGTGGCTCGACAGGGGCGCTGTGGACTGTTGACGGCGAGGTCAACATCCGGGGATCTTACATCATCGCCGTGGCCCTCCAGAGAAGCGGAGATCTTGAAGTCAGGCATACATAAAGCGTGAGAGTGTGAAAGGGGGAAAGAGAGAGAGAAATGGAGGGGACGGAGGGGAGATGGAATTGGAGGGAGGGGGGATGGGATGGATGGCGAGAGGGGAAGAAGATGACAGCTGCTGAAGTGTACCTCTTCTGCTGCTTCCTCTCCTTTCAAACGGCGGTCTCCCGGTCGGTCCTCAGCCCTCAGGCGCTCAGGCACCGGCGGAGTGGAGAGGTTCCCCTCACCGCCCACGGAAGCTGCTGAAGGTCACCTGATGCGATTAGATAACCCGATTGCATCACGTGGAGGCATCCGTCGACTAGCTCCATACGGACTAGCGGGCGATAGGCTGCTGACATAAGATCCCATCCCCAAAGCGGAAATTCGACTGCTGGAGACGATAATTCATGTCGATTCACTCCTCCGGTGGAATCATCTCCTCGCTTGCTGTCCTCGCGTCGGTCTGGGGATCTCCTGTGTGTCGTGCTTGAAGGATTGGTGGCTCCTGCGTCGAGAGACCATCCCTCCGCTCCTTTCTTTCATCCCATCCTCTTCGCCCTCGATCTTTGTTCATGACCAACCCCGCTGCCATCTCATGCTCTGATGACTTGACGAGACTGACGAATTTTCTTCTGTGTACTTCTACGTAAATTTTATTGCCGTGATTTCGCATTCTCTGTGACATTCCATATCCAGTACTTCCTTCGCGCCTGCAGTTCCTGTGTCGGTACTCGGTCGACCTGCATTTCCCCTCATCACCGCTTCGTCCGCACCACGCACCGAATAGCTTCGCTTCCAGCACAATTGGCACTTAATATCTCTCGAATCCCCTCCAGAAATGGCCGCAGGTGGGTTCCAAGCTTCACAGTTCCTCCATAAGTGACAATCGCTGACCACCAGCAGATATCCCCAAGGTGGTCCCTCTGACCTGCCATGGACACTCCCGTCCAGTGCCCCATATCAACTTCTCCTCGACCGTTGAAGACGACCAGTACTACCTGATCTCAGCATGCAAGGGTACACCCACTGCTTCTTCTCCCCGAAATCACTCCAAAACTAAGCTCCCCCACAGACAACCCCATGCTCCGCGATGGCATCACTGGTGACTGGCACGTCCATCCACCACCCTCTCCAACCACCACCAACACCAACTAACGAACCGCACGCAGGATCGGGACCTTCCTCGGCCACAAAGGTGCCGTCTGCAAGCTCGTCTCTCCACCGATGCGACCATCGCTGCCACCGCCGCCGCTGATTTCTCCGCGTGAGTGCAACCCCCGAACCAACAACGAAACACCACTAACATTCCACCGCGGCGCAAAGTAAGGTCTGGGACACCCACACAGGCGAATGCCTCCACACGCTCCAACACTCGCACATCTGCCGCGCCGTCGCCTTCCCCATGCAGCCCTCCCCGCAGGTTCTCGCAACCGGTGGCTTCGAGAAGAAACTCCGCATCTTCGACCTCTCCCGCAGCAACGGCGCCGGCGGAAGCAATTCCTCCTCGTCCTCCCCCACGCTCCCCTCCCCCGTCACCGAAAACACCGCTACGACCACCTCCCCGGGACCCGTGACAAGCTACGAGATCGGCACCGGCGTCCACGGCGGCACCATCAAATCCATCGTCTGGAACCGCGACTACAAACATCCTCACCACCGCCGCGGAAGACCGCAAGATCCGCTGGTGGGATCTGCGCTCCCGCCACCCCGTCCTCGAGTACACCGTCCAGGGCTCCATTGGCAGCTGCGAACTAAACACCCTCGCCGTGCACCCCAACGACCCGGGTATCCTGACCGTCGCCGCCGGTAAATCCGTCTACCTATTCGACGGAGCCGTCCCGGGCCGTCTCCTCAAGAAATCCGATTTCAACTATGAAGTCGCCTCCGCCGCAATCAACAACGACACCGGCCGTCTCGTCACCGGTAGCGCGGATGATACGTGGGCCCGCGTATATGACCTACACACCGACGAGGAACTGGGTGGGCCCCTCCCCTCCCTTCCCCTAGCATCCGTCTGAAGAAGAGAACAAAAGAAGCTAACACGTTATTAGAAGTCCAAAAGGGCCACCACGGCCCAATCTGGTCCGTCAGCTTCTCCCCCGACGGAAAACTCTACGGCACAGGCAGCGAAGACGGCACCATCAAGCTGTGGAAGGCCTGTCGTGAGCCGTATGGCTTGTGGCGGTGAATGAATTCTCCCATACATACATATATCTATCCGTCCATCCTTCCTTCCCTACCTGCGGAGTACACCTACACTTACACCTCACATACATACAAGTTCGCTCACTCATTCACATTCACACCCAATCTGGATACATACAAACGTACAAATGAATAAACAAACAGATAAAAACGAGAAATATATAACTGCGCACTACTGATGCATTCAATGTGTCCTTCTCATTCTATTTTTAGGTCGATTTTGTATATAAATAAGAGATCAGATTGGGTTCCAGCACAAGGGGAATATGGGATAGGTTAATGCAATGTGTTGATTGGACCATTGGTGTACATCATATCCATTTCTGTCTAGTTATTTGTCTAGCTCTCTAGGTTTCCTCTATGTGTAATTACGATCCTGAGATATATCCTGTTATAGTTGTATGTGTAGAATCCTGTAGAATCGTGGCACGTGATATCGTTCGTTTGCTTCTTGGGCTTCATCATGTATTTAGACTCTTCCTCTTCAACAGAGGGTTCTTCATCTTTATATCGTCAATTCAATCGTTTTATCGTTCGTCTAGAGTATGTGCTTATGATGCCTCTCGAGTAGGTGGTCATCACCTAGGTCATTGTCAATCTACACATCGAAATATATATCTACCAGTAGACAACACAAGACAGGAATCAATCTGTTTGAAATCTAATATAATGAACTCAATTTGACAGCGGACAAAGCAGGGAAAAGAATAAAGCAATCGAATCAACTCCCTCCCTACTCAATCATATCAATATCATCATCCCCTCCTGCCGGCGCAGCAGCAGCAGGAGCGGCAGCAGCCGCAGGTTGAGCCGACTGCTCTGCCGGAGCAGTCTCACCAGCCGCGCCGGTCCCAGCTCCAGCACCCCAATAATCATCCATCTCGGCATCGAGCTCTTCCTGCGTCTTGCGCGGACGTGGGTTACCCGTGCGACGGCCCTCGCCACCGCCCTGTCGTCGTCCACTGTTCGCGCCGCCACCAGTGCGCGGACCCGGCGAGCGCCGCTGTCCGGGAACGTACCGATCGATGTGTTCGGGAGCGGGCTTAGACACGTCGCTTCGGCGGTAGCGTCCACCAGCGGCACCTCCAGCACCACCAGCGCGACGACCACCGCGCCGACGGGGTGCGCTGTTCTCGGTGTCACTGCCGCCTGCGCCGGGACTCAGGCTGCGCGCGTCGCGGGGACGCTCAACACGATCAAACAGGCTTCCACGGGACGTTCAACGTTATCGAAGGGGTTGCGGTCTCGGCGGGTAGAAATGAGCGTGACACGGATAGGTTGGCCTTTGGCGTTTGCGCCGTCGAATTCGGTGATGGCGGTGCGGGCATCGCTGGGGTGGTTGTAGGTGACGAAGGCGAGGCCTTCAGAGCGACCGGCGCGGTCGTACACAAGAGAGAGATTCGAGACGGGGCCGATGCTAGTGAAGAGGTCCTGTATACGTCCAATTGTTAGCCTCGTATTCAGACGCGCGAATGTGAGGAGGGAGTATGGTGGGAACATGCCTCAAGGTCACTCTCTGTGATGTCGTAGTGTAGGTTCTCAATGCGAAGCTTCGAGCCGGTGGGACCGCTGCGCGAACTCGTTAGCTATTGATACACCCATTGCGTACAGGCCATAGGACACGGGACAAAACGTACTGGCCCGCTTCCGGGGAGTAGCGGTCTCCGCGGGGTCGTCGTTGGGCACGAGAAGGGCGTGCTGAGGAGTGAAGTCCAGGGTTAAAAACAAATCCAAGCCATGGGCGGACCGGCTGGTGATGAGGTGAGGCAGGTGAGGTGAGGTTCAAAACGCACTATCTCTGTCGTCTTCGTATTTGTCGTGTACCCAATCCCTGTTACCACATGCATTAGCCAGGCCACCCTTTTCCATATGCTGACATTCATCCGACCGAAGCGCATGGGACAGGATAAGATGGGGATGGGGAGGTTCAGTACAGATCCAAGTCGACGCGATCTTCTCTGTAAGACTGTTGAAGTCGCAAGAAGGACAAGGTCAGCTCAAAAATCTCATGGAAACTGCTCCGTTATTTTGCATCCAGCGTAGTCTGCAGTGCTTTTTCATCTTCTTTCACGATGCGCTAGCTTGGAGGCTCCGAGGGAGGACAGGAGGTAGGACCTATACTCGGCAAGACAAACAGTCAGCCCAGTCCAGTTCAATTTCCAGTCACAAACAGACTCAAACCGGCGCGTTTCCGTTCCCCGAACAGGTGGATGGATCTTACCTTTCTTACGCCTTCACGGCGACGGGGCTGAGGGCGACGGCCACGATTGCCGTTGTTCTGTCGCTCTGCATTGTCCCGTTAGCAAACGAATCTTTTTTCGTCCGACTTCTTAGATGGCAATCGCAATGATGCAATAAGGAACGGAGCAGCTGCGAGGATACTCACAGGACGTTGGGCGATGATCTCATCGAGACTGCGGTCCATGTTGGCCATGATGACAAGGTACTGTTGCACAAATACAGAGGAAAATAAATCAGAGGCCAATGCAATGGAGGCCGAGGTGAAGCAATGCAGAGGATCGGAGAGGAAGGTTGGAGAAGTGATGCGGTAGGAACGGCCGCTTGCCTGGTTCGGTGATCACGTGATATCCATGTATTCCCATTTCATGTTAAGGTAAGTGCGTCTTACTACATGTGCCTGGGCAACTTGGCAATGACAGGATTATTGAAGATACCTAGTGCTGAATTACGCGCCACTTGGGTGATATAGGCAGGTGGTGTACATGACCGAAAAGGAAGAATGATGCACCCCGCCAGTATGCATCCGTGATAGAGAAGATAGACAGAGAACCGTTGTAGCTCCACCAAACACCAGCACCCGCACCCTCCCAGATGAGCAAATAAACTCCAGAAATGACAAACACCGGCTGTGCGAAACGGTACGACTGAAATATGATTTACCGTTCCCGTCCATTGCTCGATGCATGGCCTGGGATCTCGTTATTCTGCTCCATCATCTTGCCCATAAAGCTGATGTAGTCGTACTGCGGGACGTCGCGGTCCTGCGACTTTACGGGACCTGAATGCTTTGGCATTGTTTGCGTAAGGTGCTCGATCAGTTCGTCAGGGATAAGAGACAGGCGCAGGTCCATCTCCGTGACGTATGGCTGGGTGTCGTTAGCAGTGTATCAGAAGACAGCAAAGTAACATAGCGAGATACATACCTTTCCATCGGCGACTTCGTGGAAACTTTGCAAGACCTGCTCGGCCGTGTTTTGATCCTCCGTCACGCTGACCATAAAACGAATGAACTGCTCGAAACTGACACCGCATTTTGTGACAGTCGTTGCGGTCCACACGTATCAATATAGACCTGATGCATCTCATCTTCATCATACACCAACCCCAGAGAAGCGAGAGCGGCAGAGAATTCCAGCTCCTGCAGCGTGTTGGACTCGTCGCGGTCGAAGTGTCGGAAGACGGATTCGAACTCTTCCAGCTGAATCGGGGTCAGGTTGGTCATGTTCCGGGCGACGAGCTGGTTGTCAAGGAAGGCCAGTTTCTTGGAGATGCTGGATTTCACTAGGGACAGCTCATATGAAAGTTCATCCAGGGTATACGTCGTGAAGTCATTCTCTTCGATGTTAGCCTCCATACATTGCTTTCAATCGCAGCAATGGTGTCCAAGAACGCATCCAGCGGGGGAAGGTTATCATTTAGCCGCTTCACATGAGACAGCTGGTCTTCGACCTCCCCGTCCAAGCCGGAGATAGCAAGAGACAAGGTCTTGAGCGTCAGGGCAAAGTCATTGGCCTTGTCGGCGAAGGACCGACGGAGCGCATTCTTGATGTCGCGAATCGTCTCATTGATAAGCTGGCTACGCTCGTGCTCCCCGCGCGTCAGCAACTCCCACTCCTGATCACAAACCTCGAGACGGAGATCCTCCGGCGGATCATACGGTCGGAGACGGTAGGTGCTGAGTTTGGTCTTGATATTCCCTAGTAGGGCGGCAAGGTCAGACTTCTCAGCAACCCACTGGCGCTTCTGGTTCCGCTTGTACAGGGAGAAGTTGTAGGCCTGCTCCTTGGCGTCCTTATAGGTGCCCTCAAACGACGAATTCGTCCACTGCTCACGTTGAGCACGAATAAGACGCAAGAGCTCCTCCATGCGGCGCTCATACGAGTTCTGCATCTCCCACGCACCGTGCATGTTATTGATGAACTTCTCCACCCGACGACCGGCATTCTCGACCCTCTCCATCTGCGAAAAGGCATGGAACCAATACGCAATATACGTCATAAGCGACCGGTCATCCGGACGGGGCACATCGCAGACATCATCCACGTCGAGCAAATCAGGGATCCCGATTTCATTCGCAGCCAACTCAAACGCAAGCTTCATGTTCCCGCGGTGGTCGTTCTTATCCAGAGCATCGAAATCGATAAGATCCGGACGGTGGTTATCGAGCAGCGCGCAGAACGCCAGACCGTCGTTCCAGCTCGTGGAGAAGTCGCGCACCTCGACGCCGGGTACAGAGCCGTCTTGCGCTGACACCACAGTAGCAGACCCTCTTTGGCGGTCATGCCCTCCTCGTTGATGTCGCTTATGGTGAAGCGCGCGATGAGGATCCAGATCAGGCCGAGGATGATCTTGCGGTTGCCGTCGACGATGTCCTCGGCGCCGATGTTGGTGATCTGGATGCGGCGCCCCTTGATGAAGTCGAGGGAGATGTTGACATTTCGAATTTCTGCACGCGCAGTCGGGGCGCACTGGCGTATCTACCGAGGGTTTCGCGGCTGAGGATTTCGAGGAGGTGGATGAGGATAACCTGGAAGACGAGCGAGGCATGGTTAACGGGTGGTGTTCTCGTAGACTTCGATCAATGCGGGGTGAGAGAGGCCGGTGTACTCACGCCATTGGAGAGGTCGGTAACGAGGTCATCGACGAAGATATCGCGGACCTTGAGCTTGTCGTTTAGCCTGGGAGGGGCGACATGCGTTAGCCTGTGGGAGATTGGGAGAGTGGTGGGTGTGAAGCGCTTGCGCTGCGCTCAGAAAATCCCCGCGAGGGGGAAGACCAGCGCCACCAGGAATAGTCGGTGTCGCGACAAGGGTACGCACCATTTGGTGAAGGTTTTCTGCTGGACATTGACCCACTGCGGCTCAACGGTCAACATGGTGACAGGTGAAAGACACGAGCATTCAGGGTTGGGAGGAGAGGGGAGGAGAAAGGCGCGCGAGGGGGGAGATTGAGAGAGAAAGTTGATGATAATCGTTCAGCCCGATAGGGGGGATCGCCTGAACGGGAATGGCCTGCGTCCGATCGTCACGGAAAACCTCGTGGCTGGGGTCGAGTCGGGGGAGATACACAACACTCCTTCAATTCTGTTGTGTACTGTGTACACAGTACGATCAGGAGAAAGCGACGTGAGGTCTGACCTCCTTCCTGGGGTTCCCCTGATTCTGCCGCGGTGAACGATCATCTTGTCAACAAACCCTCCGCTGTACCCCACAGCAACCACTGGATGCCTGTCGGCTGCTACCGTCGAACCATCCGCGGTCCTGCTCGAGGTAAAAATGGATATCCGTCCAGCGAGGAATGTCCCATTCTTGGTCTTCGTCTTGGTATTGGTCTCGGGGATGTATCACGGAATTTAGAGGTGCCCTTGGACTGCTTCTGCAGACTATCTTAGGGGCTGCGGTGGCTGAGGGTTAAAAATAGAACGTTGGCATGGTCAGGGTGTGCAATTGTCCGAGTCTGTAGACGACTTGCTCGTCACTGGGTCATGTTTCGAATGAACTAGTGTTTTAGATAGTAGCCAGGCCGCTCGCTATGTTGACGATAATCTACATATCCATGCGAATATGCTCACGTGTCAATATACCATGTAGGTCAACTTGTCATCCCTTACCACCATGTGTAGATTTCTGAAGTTATATGTAAGGAACTACACTAGAGGGTAGCAGTTATACCCTTCGAGTCATAACCCTTTGGGGAAAGTGGCTCAGAATATCGGACGAACATGATATCCCAACGTCAACCCTCCCTACTGATCGTCAACCCCATAGACAACCCCAACCTAGTGCAGACTGCAACCTTGGGGTGGGGATATCCAGAACAAAAGCTCACTCGTCCGTGTACAGCAGGTCATGTTAAAATGAAACACTAGACTGCGGGGCTACTACAGATTTGACAAGCTTGAAGAAACAAAGACCGAGTCTTCGCTGATCTAAAGGAGATGCCGATAGAGATTAGGCCTTGGAAGGCAAAAGGGTTCGAGACTGCTACCCGAGAACAAGGCATCTTAAGAACCATGGACTAGCATTGGAAGAATAAGGTATCGAGGACATATTGTAAAATGAAAGGAATTCCTCGATTACATGCGATACTTTATCGATCGACTATCATCGCCACTCCAACTCTTGCAACGCACATGACCACCAGATCTACATATCGAATGAATATATCCAAGTAGTGTGTTTCATCCGATCTATATTACACAGTCACAACACTTCCCTTCTCTAGAAACTACCATT
The DNA here is from genome assembly GCA_039763685.1 of Aspergillus micronesiensis. NCBI lineage: Eukaryota > Fungi > Ascomycota > Eurotiomycetes > Eurotiales > Aspergillaceae > Aspergillus > Aspergillus micronesiensis. Next base: position 29,645 of record JASHHO010000044.1, on the reverse strand, counting down.
CAATTGCGAGAAAATATATTCTGCACAAGTAAACTGATTAGGTAACACACCACCACTCAATTCACTCACCTACAGCTACCTTACTGTAGGAATTAGGTATACACCAATTGACCCAATCAAGCCCATCAAAGTCAGGTACATTCTAGAATCACCTCCAACCTCCAACCTCCCACTCAGTCATACTGTGTACATTATTGTCAGGAACAATGGCGTGCGGCGATTGCGCCATCGACCAGGTCCTCAGCGGAGATGATATCATCGCGGCGGGCGGGGCCCAACCCAATCAATCGATCGAACGAGGGGAAAAAAACCGACTCCCCGCTCTGCACCTGCACCACCTTCACTCACTCTCACCACGGTGACACATCCCCCATCCTATAAACTCGTCAATCCCTGCAACACTCGCACGACACTACAAATTCTCATCTCTACCGACTAGACAAGACAGTCAGACACTAGATCCAAAAGACGGAACAGAAGCAAGAATGGCCCCATCATACACCCTCACCGACCTCCTCCCCCTCCCCAACTCCGCCGTGCAAATCCCCCGTCTCGGCTTCGGCGTTACCGCTCCCCAACCAGCCAGTGTGTCGCCTCCTGCCTCAAGGCCATCCAAACCGGCTACCGCCACATCGACACGGCCCAGTTCTACGCCAACGAGGCCGAGGTCGGCGAGGCGATCCGCGACCTCGGGCGTGCCCCGCAACGAGCTCTTCATCACCACCAAGATCCTGGCCCCCGCGGGCTCGCCTGAGGATACCTACGGCAAGCTGCTGGCGAGCGTGGAGAAGATCGGTGGCGCGCAGGGATACGTCGATTTGTTCCTGATTCATAGCTCGAAGTCGGGGCCGACGGGTCGCAAGGAGCTGTGGCAGGCGCTGGAGCGGTTGCTTGAAGAGGGGAAGACGCGCGCGATTGGTGTGAGTAACTTTGGGGTGCAGCATATTGAGGAGATGAAGAGTTATGCGAAGGTGTGGCCGCCGCATGTGAATCAGATTGAGGTGAGCTCCCCTTCCCGACCGAGGAGCTTGAAGTTATGCTCTACGATGGAGTGTGGAGGTACAGGACTAACGGTTGATAGCTGCACCCCTGGTGCCAGCAGCGGGTGATTGACGCATACTGCAAGAAACACGGCATCATCGTGGAGGCGTACTCGCCGATCGTGCGCAACTACAAGGCCAGCGACCCTATTCTCGTCGACATCGCGAAGAAATACGGCAAGACCACCCAGCAGGTCCTGATACGCTACGCTTTGCAGAAGGAATGGGTGCCGCTGCCAAGACGGACAACCCCGACCGCATCGTCGCCAACGCGGATGTCTTCGACTTCGACATCAGCGCCGAGGACCTGGCGACGCTGGATGCCCAGGACCAGGGCGCCGGGGAGCTATTGTGGAGGCGGTTGCGAACGAGTAACTTTCGTGCCAGTCGTGTATGATACCTATATAAGAGTGCCTCCTGTTTCCACGGGAGGATGCTGGATATAATGTGAACGTGTTCATGATTCAATAATCGGGTCGCTCCATGAGGAAGGCGTTGATGGATTGTAGGGTTGATCGCGATGGATTGACGTCGTGTTTGGACGAGACGATCCAGGCGAGACGCTGTCGGATGAACTGTTTGTTCATCCTGGGTCGGAGGAGGTGCTGAAACTTCCTTTGGGAGGGTCAGCGTGGAAGCGTAGCATGGGTATTAAAGCACCTACCGTCCTCATCATAGAATAGACATATGATCGCTAGTATAGCCCCGGAGGACAGGTCCTTTCCATTCTCACAGGTAACGAGCAAAGATTGTGACGGATCTGCGCCGAGCTGCGAAGCCACGAACGTATGGACCTTGTCTAGATGCTTGCGCAAGTCCCGACTCCCCAGCTTCAGGGACGCGCAACCTAAATTAATCGCTTGGGATTGTCCTCCGCCTCAGGACGGCCATTACAGTCGATAATCAGACCGTACCGCCCACTATCTGTGATCTGGGGGTCATTCTGGCTGATGTATAAGTTTTTCGTCGGGGCAATGAGGGTGGCCTGATTACCCCCGTCGCGCTGACGATTGTGGCTGTCCACCAACTGCTCAATGAGTTCGGGGAGGCCCTCCTCCTGCGTGCGAAAAAGAACATCCTTGTTGGGCCAGAAGAGGGGGGGTCAGCCCGTAGGCCCAACCCTCGCTGTCATCACCAGCACCCTGGATGTAGCCGCCCTCTGACATTCCGCCCCATGCACCCGTTTGGACGCGGAGCACAGCACGAACAAGTGGTACTCATCTCCTTTGCGCAGATCGGTCGGGTGGAAGTAGGCGCGATTCGCCCATGCGACCCGAATGGGCTTTCCAGTTGCTGCCTGAGATCGGCCAAGTCGAGTTTAAGACTCTGGGGGGTGTTAGTTGGGATTGTATCTGGATTCGGACCAATGGGGGAGGGACCTACCTGCAGCGAGTGGACAAAGCCCTCGATGCGACGCTCAATCTGCGACTCCTCCGAGGACCTAGGAAATTGGGCGGGAATTGCACGGGGTGAAAGGCCGTGTCGGCGGGAAAGAGGGCGCGGTTGATGACGGCACACCAGATGGGCACGGTTTTGGACAAGGCGTCAGGCATCACTGGGAGGTCTGTGAGACGGAGACTGGGTGATACGAGACGCGCCCATGACAATAGTTGCCATGCACGGTCCGGGCGAGAAGGAAGGGGAATTGACACTTACATTTGCCGCGGCGTGTGGAATCCACTATAATGCATCTGAAGGGATTGTCAGGGACCAGTCGGGAGGGAGGATGGGCATTTCCGATATGCACCACCACCGATTGGAAGGCATGGACTTACCCCCCATGCTCCCGGCGAGGGGCAGATCTGCAGGTTGAGACGACGGAAGCTGAAGTCCCACTGGCCGGTGTGGCCGTCAGTGCTCTTGAAGTAGGCGCTTCCGGCTTTGGCCTCGGCGAAATATACCAGCTGCCACAGCGCTCGTTGGCGACGAGGGGCAGGTGGTAGTAGTCGGCGACCTCGCGGACAAAGGCCGCGTCGGTGTCGATGGAACGGAGCCGGTTGGTGATAGAGAGAGCCGAGCGTCGGAGAGACGAAAGAGTCTGGGAGACGGTTTGCTCGCGGGAAGGGAAATGTAGCGACTCCAGAGAGACGGGGTATGGGTTGGAGTCGCTCATAGTGGAAACCACGTCGGAAGCGAGTGGGCAGATGGGAGGGCTAATAATTGGATCAGATGTGGTACCCAGTACGACCGGGAATGGCCCGGGGTCGGAAGATGAAGGAGACCGTTCGGGTTAGAGAGATGCAGTCACGGCACGGTAATCCTGTCGTCTACCTGCTATCAAACGAACAGGAGGGAATCTCAGGGAAAGGAAGTTGGGCGGAAAAAAGACTCGAACTTGATACTCGGGACAGCCAATCATAGGCGGCCTGTACTGGCCCAGGGTGTTTGGCAGCGAGATGGAGATTCGATGGGCCCGCAGCGATGCCCTGTTCGATGGGACCGGAGTGGAGTCCACAGCACATTCCAGTATATTCGAAGTGGTTTCTATGTAGGTCTTGTTATGGGACAATTGTTGGTGTGTGCAGCCATACGAGGGTCTGTCCACAGCAGTTCAATCCACGCAAGAAGTCTTCAGTTCCATACAGTTCCATACAGTACTCGGTATGCAGCATGCAATACGCAGACATGCATGATGGACATTCAAATCGCCAGGGTACCGTCACAAGCTGGCCAGATTGTGACCGGGTATAAGAGGCCATACTAAGTCTGTACTTCCCGGTGTATCTATGAGTGTTGATGCTGCGGCACTAGACCTCCGCGCTTGCTGGAAACAAAGCCTCATGGCGCAGCTCTGGCATCTCACTAGGGAGCTAGGGAAAGTCCCCGAACCCTCCACCCTCGGAGCAGTGGAGTTGGTGGCTTTACCCTCGGACGGGCACTAATCCTTAGGTCTGAGGCTAGGCGTGGACGACTGTCCTCCGGATAACCTCAGGGAGGTCTTGTTGGAGTCCTGGCATGGACATTCTAACCATAGTGGTCAATGGCTAGCATGTGCGTGGGTTGCTCGGTGACTGTATGCCAGAGTAGGCTGGTGTGGGCCACTCGGAAGGGGTTGGCTGACGCGAGGGTAAGTTGAGTGTTGTTCTATGGTTTTGCAATTGAGCTTAGAGATTCGAGAGAACTACACAGGTAGACAGGCAGTATACACAAATCTGCTTGGAAAGAGATATACAGTCTACCTATATATAGTTCAAAAAATGAAGTATAAAAAGCAAGGAAGTGTATCGCGATGGGCCGCGGGAGTCGCAAACGTCACTGCAACGAGGGCAGCCCCGCCGGGTGGGCCTGGTGTGTAGTGGGCAGTATAACTCCCGCCAGCAGCGTCATGCCGCCGCCCGGCTACTTAAACCACCGATTCCCCCCTCCTTCCTCGTTCCTTGTCTGCAACACAACACCCCCGCACCACCCTCGCTCTTCTTGTGCATACGCTTCCTCTTCCCCTCCCTCAACTCCTCCAACCTCCTTTACACTCCTATCCCCCTCACCCACCACACACTACGCCAACATGCCCAAGGTATGACATGACAGCCCTCTACGCTAGCCCTCTCGACAGGGCCATAGCCGATGAGATCTCAGACCCACTTGTGTACTAATATGCGACCCCTGCAGATCACTCAAATCTTCTTCGACTGCGACAACACCCTCGTCCTCTCCGAGGAGTTGGCCTTCGAGGCTTGCGCCGACCTCGCCAATGAGATCCTCGAGAAGCACGGCATCCCCGATCGCTACACCGGAGACCAGCTCATCCAGGACTTTGTCGGCCAGAACTTCCGCGGCATGATGGTCTCCCTTCAGGCCAAGTACAAGTTTGAGATGTCCCCCGAGGAGCTCGAGGGATACGTCACCAAGGAGGAAGACAAGGTCATCGCCAAATTGACTGCAAAGGCCCAGCCCTGCGTCGGAGCCACCGAGGAGCTCCAGAAGCTGTACGACGCCCACAAGTATGACCTGGCCGTCGTCTCCTCCTCCGCCCTGCGCCGTGTCCAGGCCTCCATCAAGAAGGTCAACCAGGACCAGTACTTCCCGGCCGATCGCGTCTTCAGCGCCGCCAGCTCCCTCAAGAAGCCGACCTCTAAGCCCGATCCCGCTATCTACCTGCATGCTCTCGAGGTGTGCGGTAAGAAGGCTGCCGAGACCGTCACCATCGAGGACAGCAAGTCGGGCGCCCTTAGCGCCATCCGCGCCGAGATCCCTGTCATCGGATACGTGGGCAGCTACCCCGGGGATGACAAGAAGCTCGAAATGGCCCAGGAGCTCGAGAAGTTGGGCGCCAAGGTCATCATGAAGGATTGGTCCGAATTCGAAGACTGCCTCGCGCAGATTGAATCTCTTCAGGCGTCTCTCTAAGTGGCTGACCCCCGCCTCCTTCCTAATCCGTCTCTTCAATCCGCTTCCCTTACGAACACGAAGTCATGACAGCAATGCATTTGTCGTTCTCGCCATAGCCATAATTCCCCCGCATCAGCTCTACCGCGTCTGATCGGTTCACCATTGCATCCCCGTACGACGTTGACCCCGACCTCCTACAGCCTGGGCGCGAACCTGGCAACCCTCTACCTTCTTCTCTTTCTTCCTTCCATTTTCGTCAACGACCGGGAGACATGCATTATTACTCAATTTTCTACCATAGACAGGTATATTGCCAGCGACACCACGACTGCGCATTCGTCTAGCCTGTAGAAATACATAGAAAATTTCTCCACATTTTACCCTGTCTTCATGTAGCTCATCGGACACTCCCGATTGTAGTAGCAATAGTTCCATGTCTCATCCGAAGAGCCCTCAAACCTTCAGAACTCCAGGTCAAAGCGCATTATCCGGGGAACGAACCCACCAACCAACATCCTCCGCACCCATCTAGCTAGCGGTGAGCATGCCTATCCCCATGCAGTTTGCGGGGATACGATGTACATACATACACATGTACCTAACATATTCAGGTCACAAGCTCTCATTTTGCTTGTTCTGTGCACGTCTGGGTTGGTATTGGTCTTGTTGCTAAGGTTGATTCTGTTGTGTAAGTTTGCGGCTTTATATCCGCATACCTAACTTTGAAGGTACATACATATGTATATATGTAGGAGTGCCCAACTGGTGGTGGATGTGGATTGGATTGTGTGTAACGCAAAGGGGTCTAGACCGGGAGTGCATGTGTGGGTGAGTTATTGATTTGGCCCCCCCCTACAAGGTGTGGAGCTTTACCTCCTATGATGTATGCATATGTTTCTATGTTTCTATGTCATGTCACGGATCTGGCTAGGGGCTTGCCTGGATTTGCCCTTACCCCTGGGCCGTGTAGGTATGATCTCTAAACGGCCACACCTCCATCCACCTCCTCCTCTCCTCTTCAGTGGCAGAATGCCGATTCCAGAACTCCTCTGTACACCGTTCAAGCCGCTCTTTGAGACCTTCATAGTTCGCATGATCCACCCATCCGTCCCATCCGGGATAGGCGCCGACCTGCGTCAGAAACCGGTCCAGTAGCTCAACGCCCTCGGTCCACTTCGCCTCGAATTCTCTTTGCTTAGTCCTCTCCTCCTGGGTGAAGGATACCGGACAGGGAACAGACGAGCCAAGATAACCCGACCATTCCCTCTCCAGTCTCATCAGCATCCCCTGAACAATCGGCTCACCGTCACTAAACAACGACCCCGCCAATCCCATTATCTGCCCCGGGGGCGGATGCCGATATCGTAATGCATCGGCGACGTCAGGACACTGACGCATTACTTGGATCTCGTAGAGTTTGTATAACGATTGCGCGGCGTGAAGCTTCTTTGCGTTGAGTTGCTCCTCCGGTTTGAGATCGTCGAAATTGCTAGGTAGTCTGATGGACTGCAGTCCTTCGGGGATTGGTCCATCGAACTCGATGAGAGCTGGGTGTCGCGCTTGGAGGAACAAGGGGAGAGATTGACGGCTTGCCAGTCGATTATGGTTAGGATTTGGGTAGGTTGTTTCGCGTTGATGAAGATGTTGTCTGTGTGGAGGTCGGGGTGCCAAGTTGGTTTTTTCGTTCCAGAGCCATCGTCCAGATGTATATCGATAGAAGCTATCAGGGTCACAGGGTTGTATAGAGGAGCTATTGCTCTGCTTGGTAGCAGTCGTGGATAACTGTCTTATACTCGACCGTACGGCTGATTGGTGCATTGGTCGAGCCCATCTTGTACAGTGGGATAAAATAGGAGTGGTGGGTTGTGAAGCTCTGTATATCAAGGAGAAATAGAAAGACATGAACGGTTCAATGGTAGTAACGTTGAATCTCAAGCGTCCACAGGGCAGATGGAACAAGGGCACAACTAAGTCAGAAGGATTATATATCGTGAGAGGATTGAATAGGATCCGAGCGGTCTTCTGTTATTATCGCAATATTGGCACTTCGTGCATATAATTGATTTATCAACCAATGCTACCTGCAAGACATGGATATGATCAACAAAACGTTGCTCAACGATTGTCCGATTGGAGTGACCCTGAGCAGATCACCTGACATGCAGCCCAAAGCGGCAAAGCCCAAAGACCCCGATAAGACTGATCGATTATCGCAGCCCACCGCCCACCGATTACCCTCCCAACACACCGCTCCCTCCATTGTTACCCCAATTTCCCCCATTCCCTTCGAGAAACGTTCTAATCTCATAAACTTCCATCCAAGATGTCGGAGCGCACAATGGCAAACTCAAAGCAGATTTCCCGGGGTCCATTGGTACGTTACCTTGCTGTTGGATGCGATGTGCACACGCTAGGATGTGGGGTTCTTCGAAGCTCTCCAAGAAGCTCCTTTACGTGTATTTTTTGAGCTGATGTGTTTATGCCTGCTTTGTAGGACCCCAAGGAAGCCAAGTGGACGCGATTGGTGAAGACGACGTATCAGGATCCGACTGGTGTTGAGAGAACGTGGGAGTCTGCTGAGCGCCAGGTCAGTTCCACCAACGAGTCAAGTTGAATACCTTCTATTCGTGCCTTCAAGCCGCATTATCTCGAGATACGATGTTTCTGACCTTTGGGTTCAACTTTCTTAGACCCGCCCCAAGGACGTCGGAATTGATGGCGTCGGCATCGTGACCATCCTGCAAAAGTCTACTGGACCGGAGCTCCTCCTGCAGAAGCAGTACCGCCCTCCCATTGACATGATTGTTGTTGAAATCCCTGCTGGGCTGATCGATGCTGGTGAGACTGTCGAGGACTGTGCGGTGCGCGAATTGAAAGAAGAGACTGGCTACGTGGGGGTTGCGACTCAGACGAGCTGTGTTATGTATAACGGTATGTTGAGCGTATGTTATACCTATGCAACTGATGGCTGACTCTATACTGCTAGACCCCGGATTCTGCAACACAAACCTTAATATGGTCCATGTTAGCGTGGATATGTCCCTCCCCGAGAACCAGAACCCCAAGCCGCAGCTCGAGGATAACGAGTTCATCGAATGCTTCACAGCACCCCTGTCGACCCTGTTCGAAGAGATGAAGAAGCTCGAGAGCGAAGGATACGCCATTGACGCCCGCGTGGGAACGATAGCGGAGGGTATCGAGCTGGCGAAGCAGCTCAAGCTGTAGCTTCCGCGCAGCAGGTTTCACGTCAACCCGTTCTAGACTTGCTCATAGTGTGACATTGATGTTCATAGATACGGCGAAAAGATTTCACCGACCTGTTCCATACACCCCCGGCACGGACATACTCGAGAAGTCGGGAGCTTGGCAATGTAGGCTTCAGCGTAGGCTATCTTCCCCTCCCCTTTGAGACCACTATACAGTGCCCATGCCGCTAGGGTCTTCCCATCACGCAGTCCTTCTTTCCAGAGATCTCTCAAGGGGACAACCTTCAGCGTGATTTTCTCTCCGTGATGTCGTAGACCGGTCAGTCGACCTTGCAGGGCGTCGATGTCTTCTCGTGGCATCCGTTTCTGACATAGAAATAGCGGGATAAATTCATCGCTTCCGCCAGCAGATGGATAGACGGCCTTCTGCAATACTTCTTCATCATCCGACTGCATGCCCTGCAGCGCTAGGGAAGTCATATCAACGAGCTCCTCCTGCGGGATAGTCAAGCCCGTCTCTTCCTGGATCTCCTTTGCCGCTCCGCCCGCGAACGTCCCGCTATCATCCAGCATACCGGCGGGGATCTCCGCGAATGTAAGAGAGCCAGCAGGGATGCGGGGCTGGATTGTCATGATGGCGCGCTTTTTTCTTCTTTTTGACAGCGGTACATCGTCGGGTTGGAGAATAAGCTACAGGGTGAGGTACATGTCAAGAGGCTTTTCCGGAGTCGAAGGGAAGAGCATCTTACCAGCATTCCAACGCTCCCTCCACGCAGGAACACGCTTCCTGGAAGGGACTCACCATTTCCGTTGGATACGTCGGCCTTCATCTTCAGGAAACCCAGCCGTCCGCCACCGAAGTAATCGACTGCCTGGATGCAAATCTTTCGTAGTTTGTAGGGATCATTGTGAAATTCGTGCGAGGTGCTCTGCTGTCGTTTTAGGAGCGCTGAAGCGTGGAGAACCAGATCTGGAACGCGGGGAAGCGCAGGAGACTCTCTTTGGAGAGTTCAGAGGGACACTCCACCGGCACGGATGCGGCGGTTTTTTCATCGGAAATCGTAAACGTGGACAGAGGCATCTTGGACTGTGGACGAATTTGTTGGTTGCGAGAAGGAGACGGCCGGAGGCGTGAGGGTGGGAGGAGAAGACGGGGCTGCTGGAGTTGCCGCAAGCACAGCCACCGGGACTGCATCAATTGAGGTAAGCAAGGCTGAATCGGTGGTACCGATATTTGGTGTTAGATCATGAGATGTCGTATATGCACGGCTGTCGAGGCCAAAGAGGGAAGTAGAGAGTTAAGGACGCGGAGAAAGTCAGAGTCGCGACAGCTTGTGTGGAGCGGATCTCCCCTGACTGACGTCATTGTTGCTTACCCTTCGCAGACCAGTAGTGTGTCGCGACTACCTTACTACCTTCCTTACTTCGGTACATGAGACTTTATCTTGGGACATGGATCTGACAGCGCCCAGAAGCAATCCCTCAGTCATTATGACAATGGTCGATGAGATCTCTGTCCAGAGAGCCGATCCCAGCTTTGTACCCCAATCCAACCTACTCGAATGATTATTTGCCTGACAACGGACTTTTCAGAATCCCAGCGAATTCAGTCTAAATGTTGGAGAAAGAAGAAACTATCGTTCTAACAATATCAATCCTGTCTGCTTTCTTTTCCATTCTGGCGTTTGTACTTGAGTTCATTCGAACCCGCACAGAGTCACGCACGCGGAAGAGTATGCGCGAAGGTAAGAGGACTGACACTATAAGAGAGGATGTTTGTCTAACAATATTCTCATAAAGCAGCAAGGCAATCGACACACCGTGACCGCGAACGAAATGGCGCGTCTAGCGGCCCCCTGACGAGCAGCCGCAACCAAGGCAATGCGTCATCAAGGACGGCCCAGCGCCTGTCCAGGACCGGAGTCACCAGATACTTGCTCATGCTCGAGGGCTACAAGAACGAGTAAACAATTTACTCCGAGCGGAGGCTGCTCTTGGAACTAGCGAAAGATCTACTCACAACCCGCGACCTCAACCAAACAGAGCTGAGACACAAAGCACTACAAGCGCTTCTGAACCGCCACCGTTGGTTGAAGATCTCATCAGTAGCGTATTTTCTGATGCCTCCGACTCGGCTGATGATACTATGTCCCTGCAGATAGAAGAATTGGCCCAGAGGGCGCGGTCAGTCCGAAGAAGTGTGGCGCAACTTACCAACAATCGGTTGATCCAAAGCTGATGACTATCCTATTCCCACATGGGGATTCTTCCGTTGTCCTATCTGTCGGGCGAAGGTGGAAAAAAAGGTATGATCGGATGTCTTGCTTTACTCCTCAAGATAGAGCTGACTTATACATTCTAGAACCTCCTGTACATTGGTTGAGACTTGAGGGGATTGTTGCTTCTGAGTGGGTGATGGTGTGTTGCTTTTGGTCGGGTGGTGATATGGCTGGCGACAAGACAGACGATGACGACTGATGGGTGCAAATGACTTGTAAGAGAAACAAAGGAAAGTAAAAAAATCGCTCATTCGTCCACTGCATTCCGTGTCCATCCCAAGTACAGCGAGGCAAACTCTATATCAGCTGACCGCCGTGCGATTCGCTCGGAAGTCACGAGAGCCAAACACACCCACGGTTCATCAGTCTGACAGCATCCTCACAGGCTGGTTCGTTGGTTTGCATCTGGACTGCCAACAGTCCACCAATAATGGCCCTTGCAGGCCCATGGGGCGTCTATGCTGGCGATCCCCCGGATTCGCTGCAACTCCGCAGCTTGCTTCCACGAACATAGGCCCGTGCTCGAGCCTGTCATATTGTTAATGCATTGCGGTCATTACCCATGGACAGTTCTCGTCTTTTAAGTCCATGGTGCCCCTAACTCGCCTCTGGTAAGATCTCCTGTGGATGATGACTTATCATTGCCCCCCTGAGCGACTCCGAGTCCCCAAACTACGCCGAAAGCCCTAACAAACCAAGCGACAAATGCATACTCGGCTGCCAAAAGAACGTGTCTAAATGGCATTAGCTCCCAATGCATTCTGCACCTTCTGCGGAATCATCCTGCTTCCGAAACCAGTCGCCGTGCCGGTGAATTCGTTCACCCGACATCGCCCTTGGTATGCAGAAGCGCAGGCAGTCTATACCGAACATGAGGATGCCGGTGATATCCAGCTGAGCGGAGTCGGGTTCCTCGAAATGCCCAATCTTCTCCTCGCCCCGACGGATGCTAAATGCCATTTCGCCGACGCAGAGAAATTGTATCCTATCCCTTTGATGGCGGATGGTTACGCTCGATGGGGATTTGGCTTTCACCACTCGTGTTGGCGATTGCTTCTTGCCAGGCTGGGTGCGCAGTGGGATGAGGCCCAGGTCGCGTTGGCGATATCAGACAATTCTACTGCATGCCCTGCTCGAAGCATTCGAGTTTGGATTTCGGGCATGACTATGCTGGCGCAGCAAAGCCACATGTTGTCTATCGGTCACTGGGTGGGATGATTTCATCGCAGTCATATTATGCGGACCCTTCCGCGGTACTCTTAGACGAGCTGGAGATGATGGCCTCGCCGGTGCAGAAGCCACAGGATGAATGGGCAGACGTAAAGACCAAGAACGGGTTGTTGGGCCGCTTCCCACAAGAGATATTGCACCAGATCGTCTGTTATCTGCCCTACTCTCAGGTCAAGAATGTGCGCTTGGCTTCTCGAGAGCTAGCGCGGAAGACAGCACATAACGTGCTGCCCATGTCATTCTGGAGAAGCCAGTTCCTCCTTGGTTTTGATGCGAGCTTCTTGTTAGCTGACACCCGGGAACGGAGGGATTGGGCCCGGATTTTTCAAGGGATGGAACTATCTCTGTCGGCTCAAGAACCATCCCTGCGAAACCGGAAGAGAATCTGCGGGCTAATAGAGCCAATCGCATGCCTCGTCGAACAGGATAGGCTGTATCAGGGTCATATCCAAGCCGATTCGCCCATTCAGCAACTCGATATATCATTGGAAGATCTTGATAGTGTAATCTCGCTTTCTGGACAACTACCTTCGACGATCTGTTACGGTCCCATAAGTGAAGGTTGCCGAGTCATACACTATAGCCTTTTTGGGCTACACTACCATGCAATCGAGTATATTGCTGTGTCTACCGTGGAGTTTGGCTGCGAGACATTCATATCTGGATTTCACCGGGGGGGCCGACGGGCACTGACTATTTCATCGGTTTCTGTACTGGCCCCACGACAAAACTGCGAATCCCGACTGGGTGGACGATCACATCATGCGAGGTTGCCTTTTCCGCCCGAGGATTGGTGGGGATCCAGTGGACATATTCCAATGGCCTGTCGTGTCCGTGGATTGGAAAGAAAGAAGGAAAAGGAATCGCGCGTGGTACACTAGCGTTTCCCAAAAAAGAGGCCCCAAGGCACCGGTCTTAGTCGTTGGAATGGATGTAAGCTAAGCACCCGTTCCCCCACGCTCTCACGGATGTTTCCAAGCTGACAAGAGAAAGCATTAAAAATTGTGCGTCTAGGGGTTAAGGATCCGGATAATGGACCCACGACGGATCGCAATCCTCTGGCTATGTCAATCACATCCCATCTCTGGACACCTGATATTCCTCGAGGCAAGGACCTCATCGTCACGAACCCACAACCAGCCGACGTTCAACTACTCTGTGACCCGTTGGTGAATATAGACTTTGGTGGACAAGGCGGGCGCCTGTCTGGGTTCTCTCACGAGGATTGTCGCCCATGTGATGACTTCTGCTTTTTCGATCATGGGATTGGACTTTCATACTATACAAAAGAACCCGTGAGAAAGTTCGGCTATCCAGGACAGAGCGAGATATCTTTTTTCATTGATGGACCTGGGGGAGAGGAATATCAGAGGTGGAGGTTGTGGTGGGTGATCGTTTCAATGGGATGAGTGGGTTGGAGGTGAACACCACGACATATCATACGTCTTGAACGAATGGGGATTCTGACATGCATAGATAACCACGACGTATGGACGGACGGCATTTCAGCACCACGCGGTCTCGACGGCCGAATGCCAACCGACGAATCAAACTGCATATTCCGCCTGGCTACCAACCCACAGGATTCGTGGCGAAGGTTAGTACTCCGTAGACAAGTTGGTATATGACTTCCACTAACATAAAATACAGACACAGCATCGAGAGAGAGAGCAGCTTTATCAATTTCGGAGTGCAGTGCCAGCCCTCGAAAACACCACTTGCCATGGCAGACAGATTTCAAGAAGGCCGGCTATACCCCAGGAGCCTCGAAAACAAAGCAATATGCGACTACCAGACGTACGCCTCCTTCGAGGGCGTCCGATGCATTACCTTGTTTGTTGGCATCGAAGGGAAACCACGCTCCCCCAACAACATTGCAGGTCTGAAACTAGAATATAGCGCTGGCCAACCTCCCGCGGCAGTCGGACAACTAATACAGGAACATGAGAAGATTGCACTTTATCGTGGTGAGCAAGTCGAGGCGATGAAAGTCTGGCTATATCACGATGGAAAGCCCCCAACTGCCGCGGACTTAAGTATACGCCAAGGACGTGTCATGGCGATAGAGATGCGGACGACGTATGAGCGATGTCTGAATTTCCGCGCTCTGGGCCTGGGTAGCCTGTTGGATAATTGCACTATGCGTGAGTTTGTGCGGAATGGGCCTGATAAATTGGTTAGTTCATTTCCCCTTCCCTTGCTATGGGTCTTGTATGAGACTGATATCGTAGATGGGGATCTGCTGGGTGTTGAACTCGTGCTATGATAGTGTTCGGGCTGTTAGGATGTCGGAGGACCAGGATCCTTTGCCGGAAGACTCATTCCCGGCGATTGATTTCTCGACGAAGTATTTGGATATGGTTGTGAAATAAGCAGGATGTCTGGTACACTGCTAAAGCCTTGTGTCTCGGGCATAATCTCCATGACGGAATGTCCTTGGTGATTGTATCCCACGGGTAGCTAACTACTCTTTCCCTTGATGTGCTGAAGAAAGAAAGATAGAATGAAAGAATGAATAAATCAACGAATGAGAATATTCTTTTCTCTATATATATCACAAATTCCCAGACATATATTCACATACATACCCCTACGCACCCCCAAAAGAGATCTATATCTGAAACGCCTTCCTCAGCTTCTTGTCGTACCTATCACGATCCACCATCTTCGTCTGTACAAAGTTCATCGCACCCACCTCCCAATACGCCATGATGATCCTGAAAAATGCCGGATCATCCAGATGCTCTTCCGCAAACCGTGGCTGAATGTAATCATAAAACACCCTGAACAGCCCCATCGGACTATCCAGCGCCAACGCATACCAAAAAGTGCCCTTTTCCCAGCCCTGTTGCATGATCGGATGCAGGGGTTGCTGCGGCGTACCCTTACCAGCGACATCCCGATGGCGGGACAGCGACGCTTCCTCCTCGGCGAGGATAGCGAGGAACTCCTCGTGCAGATTGAGATGGTCTTCTTGATCGGTGTCATTGACGGGCTGATCGGCGAGCCAGTACGGCGGGTGGATGAGTTCGATGGGACGCGCGCAGGCCCATTCCAGGTCGATGAGGGAGGTGATGTTCCAATCTGCGTCGACGAAGAGGTTGCTGCGGTGGAGGTCTGTGAGGGACAGATGGAATGGTCCGGCGCGGAGGTCTTTCGAGAAGAAGGACGGGTAGATGGTGCGCATGACGGTTAGGGCGGACATCTGGTAGAGACAGTCTTCGAAGTCGCGGATGGCGTTGGTGGTGGCGGAGGCGGTTCTCGTGGAAGGACAGCATGTCGTGGATGTAGGTGTCTGTTGTCGTGTAGGTGAGGGTGCGGGGATGTCGACGGGGATTTTCTGGTTCTCGAGGTCGTGGATTTCGAGGGTGAGGGGACGGTTCGTGAGGGAGAGGTAGCCTTTGCTGTCGATGGTGAAGGAGCCGATGCGGGGGAGGGGGATGCGCGCGGCGGAGAGCATGATGCGCGAGAGGCCGCGGAAGAGGTTGGTTCGTTTTGTGGTGTCGTGGTAGTCGCTTTGCCAGCTTTCGGAGAGGAGGTTGCCCTCTACGAATTTCATGAGGAGGTGGTAGCTGAATGGCTCGGGGGTGGCTTTTCGGCTGGTGCGAGGGACGAAGCGCGGGGTAAGGGTTGACCGAGCCATTGGCGGAGTTGACAGCGGAGGTAGAAGAGCATACGCGAGAAGAAGGGAAGGTTGTCGCATAGGGTATACTGCAGGTTCTTTCATGAGCGGTGTCTACATGGAGATGTGTTGGGTAGAGGGTATACGTGGGACGTACTCTTGTCCCGGATGACACTCCAAAGCCATATAGTTCGGGGATAGGAACATCGGGGCAGTTCTCCTGCAGCCAGGCGTAGGTTCCTGCTTCGCACAGGATCTTCTCGTCGGCGTTTCCGGGGTTGGGCTTCTCGCCGACGCGATAAGGCAGCGGGAAGCGGATTATCACCTTCTCGGCGCGTGGGTGACCGCGTACGTCGACGGGGATACAGAGATTGAAGCTGCCATGACGCCACTTCTGTGGATCAGCAATTGTGCAGGCATCCGTTGACGCAAGGTTGAGATGGTGCGCGACGATCTCCTGAATGAGCTCGCGCTTCTTGTAAAGGTGGCTGTAGTAGCGGGTCTTCTGATCGTAGTAGCCGAGCTCATGGAGGATATTGGACTCGTAGGCCTTGGCAGCGGAGTAGGTGATATCACCATCGAGCAGACGGCGATTGTTTAGCATGATGTGAGTTTTACTGTATGTTCATCTGAAGTCGTTGTAGTGTGGGGAACGGTTGGCGCGTGCTGGGAACTCCGATGCCGGGAATTCACGCCTTTACAAGCTATTTCCCGGACAGTATGCGGGATGTCCAGGGGTCTACCTAGGATTGTTAAAGACAGGATGCTCATCCACGATGAAAAAGACACGTACCAAGGGAGTCTCCGGGGAGAAGCAGCGGCAATTGCGGTGGGAAATGGCGGTGGTTCTTCGGCGCATTCTGGAGGAGCTCCTGTTGTCGTCGTGTTTGTCTGGTTTGTTTGTCCCCACCGTAGAAATGCCGAGGTTCTCCTTCGGGATATTTCAGGTACTATCACCCCTGAAACGTTCAAAGTTTAGCATATTTCAAGAATTGTCTACAAGTATATCCATAAGTCAAGCATACTGGCTGTCATGATTGCAATCTCAAAAATTATTACAGAGAGCAACTCTATATCGGAACCGTGAACGTGTCAGCTCAACGGTTCCTACAGAGCAGTGATGAGCTTTCCAGTATTCCCCCCATCAAACAGCTTGGTCCAAACACTAGGAATGTCTTCAAATTAGCTGGAACCACAGTCTGACTGCTCTCATCGATATGAATCTTGCGATCTGCGATTGCCTGCGTAAGGACAGCCCTCGCCTCATGGGCCTTGGCCAAGTAATCCAACACAATAAATCCCTGGATGCGCAGCCTCATAGTGATGACCTGGAACCAGTTTCGAAGTGGAACCGCGTCCTCCCCCATTATAACCAGAAATCGCACCGCAGGCGGCAATACGCCCGTGCATGGCCATCATCGGAAGCATCATATCTAGTATCTCGCCGCCAACATTGTCGAAGTAGACGTTGACATTTGCCTGTGTGGCGTCTCGGAGATCTCTCTCGAAGGAGGGAGATTTATAATTCAGACCTGTCCCTGCGATTAGCCCTGATGCAGCAGATTGAATGGGTTAGACTTACAGGTATCAGCCCCTAAACTCTCAACCCATCGACATTTCGCATCCGTACCTGCAATGCCGATAACATTGCTGGCACCGACAATATGCTTCGCAATTTGAACCACCATACTCCCCGTAGCACCGGCAGCTCCAGAGACAACAACTTTATCTCCAGGCTTGGCTTCGCATAGAACGATCAGTCCGTAGTACGCCGTCAATCCTGTCCCGCCAAGGGCGCCGAGATAATGCGTCTCACTCAGACCAAGAGGCAGCGGCTTCATCAGCGAGACTTCCTCCTCTCCGACAACAGCGTTCTCGCGCCAACCGAGACTTCCGACTAGGACGTGATCTCCCTTTGAGGCTTTCGAGGAGGTGGACTCGATCACCTCGGCGATACCCCGTGCTCCCATGACCTGGCCGACTGCTATCGGCTTGGTGTAGAGCCGATCAGCGGGAACGTTGGCATCGATCCATGTTCGCTGTGCCGGGTCATTGGATAGAAACAGTGTCTTCACTAGTAGCTGGTTGGCGGCCAACGGGGCTAGCTTTTCGGTTTGGAGTGTGAAGGTTGGGCTGTCTCCGGCGACTGTCGGGTTGCCAACAGGCTTGTTGGTCAAAACCCAGCTTCTGGTCTCTGTAGGGACGGACATTGTGTTGACAGTAGTGTTGGTGAAGTGATAGTTGCTGGATGCGCAGGAAGTGATTGATGGCAACCATGTCGATCTGCTCGAGCGGGTTGTATAGAATGCTCGGCACAGCCCCACACTTTCAGTCGAAACAACGTGCTTGGATGATACTTCCTCTGTCGAGAGTGGTTGTTGTGCGTGGTGGAGTAATCCTCTACCGCGGCAAGCATCGCCTGCCTAGGTTCAGATGCGGGGATTCCCTCATACCTAGAAACGATATATATCAGGATCGCAATCGATACGAACTTTGTCAGTGTCCAAGCCACGCTCGACCCCCAATTCCTCACACATATCTATCTTTTCTCGATCTATCAATATCAAAATAAGAAGATGTCTGGTAAAATTCAATGCATCGTGGCATATCCTTCGCGGACGCCGTCTGGCACCCCTGCCAAATTCGACATGGATTAGTACGTACAACTCCCTCTGACCTCACCAAAGAAAACAATCTTACACTATCCGCATGTTCAAGCTACCTGTCGACCCACATGGCCATGATTGACGAGTACTGGGGTCCGCATGGGATGAAAAGCTGGCGTATCGCTCAGTTCCCGGCGGAGAACCCTCTGACTGGGTCTGCGCCGCCATACGTCGTGCAGACTACGATCGAGTGGGACAGTGTCGAAGATATGAAAGAGCGCTTACCGCGCCAGATAGCCAGAAGACGAGGGAAGATATCCCAAAATTTACGGATGTGGTGCCTGAGATTTGGGTGTCGACTGTTGCTGCTGCCAAGCCTTGATGGTGTCTGTATTCGTGCGACATAGCACTGGACATAAGGAAATCTTGATGTTGTTTCTTTACATAATGGACGATATACAAGTGATGTAGTATGAATCCATGACATGGAATCTCATGGTCATGACGCCAGCTTCCCCACGGCAGCACCTGAACTCAAGGTCATACTGCACTATGGCTGTGCTGAATATCACCACCATGACTATGGCCACTATGACTCTGGTCACTATGACTCTGGCCACTGTGATCACTGGGGCCACTGTGATCACTGGGGCCACTATAATGCCCGGTCAACCCACATTCGGAGCTTCTGCCGCGATCCAAGCTATACAACCAGTAACCGTGACGATGTCGACTGGTATGCATTTGGCGCTGATCTCTAGATCTCGTGGTCCGACTCTTGATCATGCAGATGAGGTTGCGGATCGCCGGCAAAGAGCTTCCACCTAGGCCAAGGCTTGGCTCCAGATAGGCACTGTACCATAGCGACTCTCCTTTTTTGAATTGAGGGGGTATGTACAAATCGGCCAAATACGCTGGTGCTACCAAAGATCTGGTGTCAGTAGAGGTGGTTGATTGTCTGTTGCGCATAAAGAAGAACGTACGAGTATCACGAGTCACATCGAGTGACATAACAAACACCTGCAGTTTCCATGCAGCTGCAAAGCATGCCCTAAGAAACATCTACAGTCAGCATTAGATCACACAGAGACCAAGAAAGTAACATACGCTGCTCCCATGACAAAAATCAAAGCCGTTGTCGCCCGCTTGACTATCGGCAAGCGAAGAGACACGGTTGGATAGATAGGTAGAATGAGCAGGATAATATCAAACACCAGGCTGATGATATAGGTGGCCAGTTGGACATGAGTGTACCAGTCATAGAACTCATAGTTACCCAAGATTCGGTGAGGGTCCCATAAGAGATATAACGGCGCCGGAGTGATGGCTGGCAGTACCGTGAGCAGCACGCAAAACACGGCCTGCAAGACCAGTAAGACCCATATCGCCGCCCCGATAGCCGGCATGGTCGTTGAGAACAAAAGTCTGTAAAATAAGAGGATGGACACTCGAATGGAGGTTGCCATTGCGGGATAAATCCATATTGAAAGCAGGGACGTCTGGTCAATTAGCATCCTGGTCAGACGTCCGGGAGCTTGATTGAAGCGCTTGTCTTACCCTGTATGTTATTTGAATCTGTTTCCACGTCATGTCCTTAATCTCTGCGCCCACCGTTCCCCTGAAATTCGAGTGAATAACGATACATCCCCACACGATATACATCACCTGCGTAGCGTGTCAGCGAATGGGAGTGCCAATTCAAGAGCTATCGAGTATCAGGGACGCACAAATCCAGGGATTATTGCGAAGTCTTCGGGGCCAAATCGAGTCATTCCCTTGTAGATAAGTCGGATTGATACCAGGATACTGGTTATCACGGACAGAACAATAAAGATAATGGCGACATCATACTCCCTATGGCCCTCGGTGCCTTTTGCCGCAAGAGGAATCAAAGTCGAGAAGGAGGAATTCATCAGGACACATTGGAGGACAAGGACACTTGTCAATGTCAAAAAATAGCATAGCTTCCCTAATCAGAGCGAGGAAACTCGCCTTATACCGGCATTGTCTAGTCGTAGGGAACCAGAGCTGGGAGAGCCAATAAGTCCCTGAGGCTCCAATATAAGGTGACAGCCGTCGGGAGAGGGGTGATGTAGGAGGATTCCAGGAGGGCTGCCAAGATGTCCATGCGACGTTGACCATGACGCCGTTTTGACCTGTCCATCAGTGATTGTGCTCAAGGCCAGACACCGTCCGGACATGCTGGGAGACTGCCGGCAATTGCAAAGATCGGGGAAAGTCAAGTAGGACAAAGAAAACCGCAAGCCGAGCGCCACCAGGATTGGCCAAGGTGATAGTATTTGGAATGGTACGTCTACCAATCCGGAGGTCATTCATAGTCGAAACTCAAGTGCTGCTGTTTCTTTGTTCCCGCCAACCGCAAAACCACGGATCTGCGACTGCGGCAATGGATCCGCCAGCAATCTGCACGTTGAGTGGTCGGCGACGTGTTCCAACAAAAGTACCACCCACGTTTTCTCCAGGGCGAGTGACATCTAGACCCGTGAGCCTCGAACTATCCATTTTCGCATCCCGCACAGTCGATGTGCATAGAACGCTATTGTTCGTAATTCGCCGTCTCTCCATGTGGGGCTGGGTGTGGAACTCAAAACAGTCCGCTATCTACCTCGAGGATCGAGATGGCGTGGAGGCCAGTGCTGAGAGTGAATTATCGGGGTGTATCGTATTGAGGACATCCTGGACTCGACCTGCTTTGCTTGTATTGGCGGCTGCATGGCCCTGAACCGGGGAGAGTACCCGGGGCACGCCATGTTCGTCCCATGCTTGTCCGGTCACACCGACAGGCAACCTTGGCCAGGGACTGGAGATCATCAAGGCTTTCTTTTGACTTCAAGGCGACGAGAACCGCGGTTGAGGTCGTGGATGTCTCCGCCTGTTCTCCCAGGTGATGGGGAGAGCTTGGACCCGATCTGAGTGACGCGAACCATCCCCTCAGTTCGCAGACTTACACAGCTAGTGACGTGACGCGCTAGGCCATCCTCTTCGAGTCTTTACCTTGGTCCAGGCTGGTAGTGGCTGTCACTAGGAGGTCACATATCCACGAGGGGAAGTATATCGTGATAGAGAGCGAAGGAGGTACTGAGGTTCAAGCGCTGAGATGAAAGTCATTATGGAGTTGAAACACTCGATCAAGTCCTGCTGACAGGCACCGGTCAGACCCTGCAGTGTAACGCCAACTCTGTGCTTATCCTTCTGGTGGTGTCACAGGAAGGGAATTGCTTTGATGGGGAAGCTGGGCAGCATACTCAGTGTATGTAGAGGGGGAGCGGCAGACCGCCTACCGGGTTGGGAGTGCCCCACGTGACCATCCACTACAGGGCTGAATAATGTGAGTCAGTGATTTGGCCTCAAAACAGCCGCCAACCCCTCCTCATGCACTGTTGGGCTGTCCGCTGGCGTTTCCGTGTATGCCGCGTGCCTTTCACTCGGTAAGATCGGAGGACCTTGTGGCATGTCAAGTTTTCGCTAATCTTGTCCCCCTAGTTACAGAATGGCTTCCACAACTCGCGAACAACCGGCATGGATCCCCCCACAAAAGCGCCCGGACGTCCAGCTCCCCCCGCTCAAGATCTATAACAGCTTGACGCGCCGAAAGGATGACTTTGTACCCATCGACCCTGAGGGGAAAATTACGACCTGGTACACCTGTGGCCCGACTGTCTACGATGATGCTCACATGGGTCATGCCCGCAACTACGTCTCCACCGACATCCTGCGTCGCATCCTGAAGGACTACTTTGGTTTCAACGTGAAGTATGTGATGAACATCACCGACATTGACGATAAGATTATCCTTCGCGGTCGCCAGCAATACCTGCTAAGCAGTTTAAGAAGGAACAAGCTGGCTCGCTGGACGGCTCAGTGCCAGAATCTGTTCTGGCCGCGACCAAGGCGGCTGTGCAGCACTATATCAAGAAAAACCTGCCATTGCTGTCGGCGGACACGACACCAAGAGCTATGCGGTTGAGGTGGACAAGGCATATAAGAGAGTCTTCGAGGGCAAGGCGCTGGAGGGAGATGCTCCTCCTGGTGACAAGGAGGCCAAGCTGAAGGTGCATTTCCGAACTGTCGCGTCGGCTGTGGAGGCCCTGCAATCCCCCAACAAACTCTCTGAGTTTTACACGAAGACCGAGGACGTGTTGCTACCGTACCTTGACTCCTTGCACGGCTCAACGATCGACTCGAACGACCACAGCATTTTCACCCCCCTCACAGAAAAATTTGAAAACCGTTTCTTCGAGATATGAGCTCCTTGAATGTTTTGTACCCCGATGTCTTGACGCGAGTTACGGAATACGTCCCGCAGGTTGTCAGCTTCATCGAGAAGGTTATCTCCAGCGGATTCGCCTACTCCACCCCAGACGGCTCAGTGTACTTCGATATCGATGCTTTCGAAAAGGCGGGACACGAGTACGCTCGCCTTGAGCCGTGGAACAGAAATGACAAGGGACTGCTGGCCGATGGCGAGGCTCTTTGACTAGCAAGACGACCGTGAAGCGGAACGAGAGTGACTTCGCTCTCTGAAGGCTAGCAAGCCTGGTGAGCCTTCGTGGCCTAGCCCTTGGGCGCCCGTCGCCCGGGTTGGCACATCGAGTGCTCCGTGATGGCCTCTGACGTGCTTGGAAAGGCCATTGATATTCACTCGGGAGGTGCTGATCTTCGCTTCCCTCATCACGATAACGAGCTGGCCCAGTCCGAAGCGACTGGTCGAATGGCCCTCGCGTCCAATGGTGAACTACTTTATTCACTCGGGACATCTGAGCATTCAGGGTATGAAGATGAGCAAGAGTCTGAAGAACTTCACGACGATTCGCGCGGCGCTCGCTCAACCGGAGTGGAGCTCCCGCGCTCTTCGCAACTGTTTCCTCCTGGGCACCTGGGAGTCTGGCGTAGAAGTCACCGAGGATCTCCTAAAGACCACCACGTCGTGGGAAGGCAAGCTCAACAACTTCTTCTTGAAGAGCAAGGAGATTTCCAAGAACCCGTCCCCACTACCACCAAGACGGAACAGGATACGCAGCTACTCGCTGCCCTGGAGAAGGCAAAGACCGATCTTCATAATGCTTTGTGCGATTCCTTCTACACACCTGGTGCTATGAGGGCTATCTCCGACCTCGTCTCTGAGTTCAACATCGCGAAGGATGTGTCCGACGAGACGTTTCTGAAGTCGCCCGCTGGATCACTCGGATGGTCACCATCTTCGGTCCGATGCCGAAGGCGATTTGAGTGATGCTAACCGTGTTGGATGGTCCGGGCTTGACCTCCCGGCTCCTGCGCAAGCGTACATCTACACCCGTCGCTCACCTCGAGACCAGATCCGACAAATGGCCCGCGCAGGGTCGATCGACCACGCTGCTCTGGCCCAACTTGCTGATGACAGCGTGCCCACACCTCCCTGCCAACTCACCTCCCAACCCTTACCAGAAGGTGTCTGAGCGATTCCGAAGCGATGTTAAGGAACTCACCTCGAAGTCCGCTGCTTCGAAGGATCTCCTCGCTCTTTGTGATCAGCTCCGTGACACCCACCTCTGGAATTGGGCATCTACATTGAAGATCGCGATGCACCAGCCGCCGCTCTCGTCCGACCGGTCGACCGATCATTGCAGGAAGCGCGCGCCGAAAAGGACCTCGCGCGTCTGCGAAGCTGGAGGCTAAGAAGAAGCGGGAGGCGGAAGAGGCTGAAAAGCGTAGACTGCTGAACGAGAAGGCGAAGCTCAGCCATCTGGAGATGTCAAGACCCCGGAGTACTCTGCTTGGGATGAGAATGGGGTCCCATTGAAGGATAAGGACGGGGAGGTTTGCCAAAAACAAGCGGAAGAAGCTGGTCAAGGAATGGGAACGACAGAAGAAGATCCACGAAGAGTGGCTGAAGTCGCAGTCGGCATGAGGGTATGGTTTCATGGAAAATAGGTTCTTTTAGCATATAGAGGATTTGTGAAATCACTGTATTACGTGTTACGATCATTTACTTGCCTTCGTCTCGTCGTCTCGTCTCATGCCCCCAATTCGCGGTGTAGATAGATACCTTAGAAGTCAGTATCATGAGCCTGATTCAAGAATAAAAGACCTCTAAACCATCGTCAATCTGTGCGACATGAAAGCTCATATTTTATTCTCGTTTAGTGTTCTATTTTTATACTTTGACCTAGATAGTGCAAATAATCTTGCCCTTGGTCTGGTTGCTCTCCATCAACTTATGCGCCTCAATCACCTGCTCAAAGGGGAACACCTTCTCCACAAACACCTTGAATTCGCCCTTCTTAAACCGCGGCAACGCATGTTCAACCAGCATATCCCGCAGCTTCTTCTGATACTGCTCATCACGACTGCGCAGGGTACTCCCTTCATACCGAACTCTCTTCCGCAAGAATGGCGAGATATCCACTCCCTCAGGCAGCTTCGTACCACCCAAGAACGCAAGGTTGACGATGTGACCATCCCGAGCCGCAGCATTGAGGTTACCTACGAAATAGCCGGCACCGATGTAATCGATGATGACGTTCACGCCTTCGTTGTTGTGGTCTTGAGGACCTCGGCGGACCAGTCTTGCGTGCGGTAGTTGAAGCCTGCAGTGGCGCCGAGCTTGTTCACGCAGAAGTTGACTTTTTCGTCGGAGCCGGCAGTCACGTAGATTGCCTTTGCGCCGTCGGCCTTTGCGAGTTGGATACCGGCGATGGAGACGGGAGGAGGCGCCTGCGTGCCACATGACGGATTGGCCGGGCTTGAATTCGCCGACTACGTAGAGGGCTTGGGTGCTGTGATCCATGTCTGGGAGATGTCAGTCACATATGTGCATGCATGGATGGGCTGGGGGTAACATACCTCGGGGATACCGGCGGCTTCCTCCAGGACAGCTCGTCAGGCTTGTGAATCAGCATGTTGGTGGAGACGGCGATGTATTCCGCGTATGCGCCTATACCGCCCCACATCAGTCAATGAAGAGGTTGAGATCGTGAGAGCAAGAGACAAACCTCCATACGCAAGGCCAAACACGGCATCACCGACCTTGAAGTCGGCGTTGCTCTCTGGCCCGAGACTGACGATGGTACCCGAGAATTCCACGCCCATCGTCTTGCTCTTGGGCGCCTGCGGGGGAAGGGGGTATTTGCCCTCCCTCTCGAGCAGGTCCATGCGGTTGAGACCGAAGGCCTTGATCTTCACCAGAGCCTGGTTCCCGCTGATCGTGGGGACAGGGATGGTGTCGACGAAGAGGGATTCCGCGGGGCCGGTGCCTCCCTTCACAGCTAGGTGGTCAGTGTTAGCATGCATGCGATGAGGTCATTCCGGGGAGGAGGGTACCAATTGCGCGCATGGTGGTTGATTCAGCCATGATTGAGGTTGTGCTCTACACGAAGGACACTGGATGAGTGGAATAGAGATCGGGTATAGGTATGGGAGTTGGAGGGAAGAAAATGCAGTGAGTTGAGGTTTATCAGCAAGTAGAGCTGTTCCGCGAAGCTTCCCCACCATGCTTAGCAATCACCTGGTGGGTTGACTCCATCCGAGTCTCCCAGTGTACCCGAAGTATACAGTGGTCCTGCCAACGCAAGTGTGATTATTTAGGGAGCTACCTAAGCAGAGTACCATTAATCAATCTCCATGATAGCCATTTGATTCCCTTGCGGAGATGCATGGGATCTGCTGTGGCTCAGGCACTGCTACGATCGTATCCCCGATAACATCCCTGCGTCGTATCTCGATTACACCTTACCGTACTGCTCACTGCACTTCGAGAACAGCGGACAGTACACGTGGAGTAGTGGGATTGCCGTGATTGAGGAGTGGCAGAATGAGTTTGTCTTTGTATTGGGATCTCATTCTACATTTGCACGCTCATCTAGACGAAGGTCGTGTAGAAGTTGGTGTGTAGTCTCTACCATAAGATGTTCCATAGGACTAAAATCTGCAGGTCATATCGTATCACCGACATAGAAAAGATGCGTATCATATCATTCGAAGCCAGCCAATTTTCAAGCTCTACCCCTATCTGTTCCCTATTGCCATTGAACTAGCTTCCCTGAGTGAGTAAATCATTTGGTGTTGTTAGAGCTCGGCGGCGCACGCTCGATACTCTTGGGCGACAACTTGAGATGCCCCTCAGTCAACACAAGCCTGACTGCACATGACAGTGGCTCTCTTACCAATCAGGTTTCCAATACCCCCTTGTTTCCTAGCTGATAACCAAACGCGCGCTTTGGTGTTGCAAGGTCCTCTAAGTCCCGTCTGGTCGTTTGCCCCATAATGGAAGCGCCCAGGAGCAAACCGACACGTCCCCTGAAGACACCAGTCCAAAGCCACCGGTGCGGATCTTGTGTCAAACATTGACCCATCTAGTCCCGGGAACTGACTACTTTGAGCGACTGGATTTCATCCTTAATCGCATGTGCCAGCACCACTGGCACTGCGATTTCAGTGTTCCAAGATTCCGCTGGGCGGCGTACAATGCTCGGTTTGCTCTGCCAAACAAACGCTGCTTTTTTCTAGTTGATCATGGGGAGTCTCACAATGATGACGGGGTACCGGTGCTCTCATACGAGTGGACTGGAGAGTCCTTGTAAGTCACATTCAACCAGCTCGCCACCTTTTTCTCTAGCTAATGCAAACAGAAAACCACTGCCACAATTACTGAAGGACCCAGAATCAAGTCCAAGCTCAAAGAGGAGTTTCCTTTCACGTATAAACCGAGACCATCGAATCGCAAGCCACGACCGCTACGCCAAATAATCAAATCAGAGCTCTACTCCGATGGCAATATAACGCCGGACGAGCTGGAGTATATGAGAGAGCACCCGGAGGATTTGGAATGGCTTAAACCCATGTTCGACCCAGATTCTGGCGGAAGTTTGTGGCGATGGTCAATGAACAAAAGCCTCCTGGTGTTCCTGATATTCAAGAGTGATCACTGTGCAACCGAATTTTGTTATCAGCCTTCGTCAAAACACATAGTCAGGAATAACGTCGTCCTACAAGGGGTATAGGTGAATTTAAGCTCACTGTGCAAAGGACTGTCCTGAAAAGAAAACTAAAAATGGCAAACTGATATGCGTACCAATCAGGACACAACATCTCGCTCAAACAGCAGATCTACAGAACCCGTGAGGTCACTTACGTTCCCCACCGACAGCTCGCAACCATATCAGGGCAATGGCGACTGTCGATCCCTGTAAGCGACCGACACTTCGTGGGTCAGACGCCACCGTGAATCATGGACGTGCGTCCTGCTTTCGAGCATTCAGGGTTTCGAGCCGAGGAAAAGAAGCTAGGGACCTCCATTGCGGGGTGGCCGACGGCACTAATCCGTGATGCTGCTTTCGCGGTATACCTCCCACCCACGGGCGACATGCCAGTTTTACCCCAGGAACCCCCCCAAATAGCCCTTGCGATTCTACTCTCCAGATAAAGGATGACGATTTCGACATATATCTAGCTCAAACTCAATCACCTTGTTGTGGAACACGAACGTGTTGACATCACAGCCGCGGCTGGCTATCGCGTATTCCCGTCGTATTCTCATGTGAAGTGGATAAGGATCGACATCCAAGCCTGGCCCCATGGGGTAAAGAACAGGTGAAAAAGAAGCGGGCTCCTTTTTTCCCAACAATCCTGTCGCTTTCTGACGGCCATCGTCTTCTTGTCTGATCTTGTTGCGGTTTTTCTTCCCCGACGATAGACTGCAGAAGATGAAGCTTTTTTACATGCTCCACATGCGATAAACCTTCTTGGCGTATGTCCGACGAAGCACACGCATAGCTTTTTCACTTCATACACACGACAAATTCGGATCAAAATGTTTGGCAAGGGGTCCAAGGCCGACGTCGAGCAGAGCTCTGACGTATCGGATTCTTCCCCCCAGTGAAGGCGACGTTTTTCCAGCGGTTCAAGGCGCATATGAAGAAATGGTGGTGGGCTTATTTGCTTGGCTTTATTGTTATTGTTCTGGTGACAGTTTTGCCTATGTGAGCTTTACCTCCCAACGCTGTGCTATACGTCCCCTAACCATAGAGATAAGTATTTATGTCGGCGTCCCACGCTTTGCGAGCGACTACATCAACAAATTCGAATACGACTACGACGGCCTAGAAATCACGAACCCCACCCCGAACTCACTCCATGTCAAACAGTCCAAGAGCCTCAGCATGGGAGGTGGCTTTAGTGGGAGTGGATATCTGACGGCGTTCGACGCATACGTCCATAACGAAGGGTCGGACACAGCATTCGCGGTGTTCCCAGTTCCGCGCATCGAGTTTTGACGGCGGTGCCGACATTAATTTGATCAAGAGCTAGAGATTGCCTGCGTGACTTGTTTGTCAGAGATAGCGGCCGCTGCTGCAACAGACAAAACTCTGCAGTTCCGTGTTACTGGAGATCCCGATCTGAAGTTTGGGGCGTTGCCGACGGCGCATCTCAATATTAACAAGAAGATGACCATGGATGGTGCGTTCGTCGGTCCCATATATGTTTGACGATACTGACCATGTTTTTATCAGGTTATAATGTTCAAGGTTGTTTGCCTCCTGTTAAAGTTCGATGTCTTGAATGAATAGCTGACATTCTGCTATAGAGTTTATCAACAGTGACGGTGCATTCAATGTCACGAGTCTCGAATTCAAGCCTGAGCTTGATGAGAACGGATAACAACGTCAACGCGACTGTTGCCGTTCGCAACCCAACCCCGTTCATGGTTGAGATT
Organism: Aspergillus micronesiensis; assembly: GCA_039763685.1. Taxonomy (NCBI): domain Eukaryota; kingdom Fungi; phylum Ascomycota; class Eurotiomycetes; order Eurotiales; family Aspergillaceae; genus Aspergillus; species Aspergillus micronesiensis. The sequence goes on along the minus strand of JASHHO010000044.1, from coordinate 622 downwards.
GTAAAAACCTCTTTGACTCAAGTAGCTTCGCATCACGGACGTGGCTAACATAAACAATACAGGGAACGACCAGTTTCAACCTGACCATAGGCGACACACCCATCGGCTACGTTGACCTGCCGGACCTGAAACTCGAACACAAAGCAGAAAATGTCACCGAGACCCAAGTTCCTGGGCAACATCGACACTAAAGTCCTATTCAAGAAGGTCTCTGGGGAGACAACGATGACGGGTTTGCGACCGTCACGATTGGCATCCATGGGAATGAGGTCTCCTACAATGGAAAGGAAATCCCGTACTATACAGCGGCAATGAAAGCTATAATGCCACTGTGAAGGTGGAGGATTTATGGTTATGCATCTGAGGTGTTGTGATCATTTAATTTCACCGATGGTGGCTTCTGTGTTGATTTATTGTATGCGGTTTGCAGGCTTGGTTTATGTTGCTCCATGGATAGATACCCTAGAGCTCTTTGAATGATAAATTTTTACCGCTCATACAATCGTAGCGAAAGATTCGTGACCTCGTTAGTGTCCATGATAGTAGAGGGACCTAAGTGCGACTTTATGTGGTTTGGTTGATAAATGTGAAACGCCGTATAGAGTAGTTTAGCAGCGCTACT